>JANAVB010031019.1:1280622-1392255 GCA_029216955.1 Iris pallida | reverse complement strand
AGGTTTGATTACGAGGAGTAGATAATTGAGATTGATTCATGCCTTAAATATGAATTCTTTTTTAAGATATTGGACTCAATTCAATATTACCTCATGGACCAACAGACACATGATTAAATTTTATGTATACATGCAGTCGGTTTGTATATATTTAATTTTACATATACATGGATTAATATCAATGGAGTGTCAATGAACACAAACGATGACAAGTAACGAGATGGATGATTGAAAGCATCAACTAGTCCTCTAATAATGTGTCGCAATCAAAGTGTCTCTTGAATAATACGTGTCGCAATCAAAGTGTCAGAGAGAAACAGTTGGGTACAATCATACAAGAGGAAGTTGTTTACATCTGGGTCAGCTATCCACACCAGCTATGTGCTTGGTGGATCAGAAGACCCCAACAACAAATAAATGGTCAAATTTTGTCTACCAAACCTGTCTAAAGGCATCTTTTACACTAGAAATCCTAATGGTTTTAGATTTGCAAATAATCATGTCAATGTCATTACAAATGCAGACCTCCTCTTCGTGTTCACTACTGAGGGTTACTCAGTAATAGATCTTACATAATAGTTGTATTAGAATTTTGATATTCGAATTATCCAACGTTAGTAGTTGAATTTTTAAAATACTGTTCACGATGCCAAACAATTTGAAGATTCAAAATCTAATATTACATATTATATGAGACTCTGTTACTAAATAACCCCACTACCTACTAATTTAATATCCAAACAATGCAAACATCATGCTATTTGGGTTTAGAAACTCATCTAGAAGACTAGAACCACAGTTGTTTGGTTACATACAACAATAATCTATTTAATTAAAGACAAAAAATATTATGGGTTTGGTTAACATGTGCTTGCACCACAATCTATCTAAAGAGAAAATATAATGGATTTTTTTTAACATGTGTCCTAACGGTACATGTTAATATGTCGAGAATGTATTAATTTACATGAGTACTTCCACTAGCATATTTATCAATACATCTTTAACTTAAAATATGTAATAATAAATATAAAATTTACATTGATAAAAATATGTTAATGGGAGTATCTATGTAATTATACATTTATCGATACATTAACATGTGTCCTATGACACATATTAACAAAACTCCAAATATAATTGAATATTTGTGTAAGATTAGTGTCGACTTAATCAAAATATGCATAATTAGTTATAAGTACTAGACTGGAGAGAGCAAAATTGACTTACCTTGTGTAAAATTTGAAAACATTTGGGATACCAAATTTCTTTTTTTCTTTTTCAATTTTGTTGGGTCAATTTCGACTGATATATGAAAAAAAAAACCGATTATCAACTTCTACCAATAATATTCGATAGGTTACAACCTATGCGACTTGTATCCACTAGACGAGATAAAACATCTACGAGATATGATATATAGCTTTACTTGCAGCCAACCAGACAATACTAAAGTCACAAAATAATACAATATTACAAGAAAACACGAAGAAATATGCAAAACCAAACCACCACCACCATCAATATATGATCCATCTATCCAGTCTTTTTTCTTAGCAGCTGAAAATCGTCACCAACCACTCTACTAAAAAATAAAGATAAATGACACACAAAAATAGGTCCATGATTATTTTTGACTTTGACTATATATTTTAATTAATTTTTATATATTAGGTTTTTATATATTGGATTTTTATATATAGATTTCTAATATATGTTAAACCTATATAAGATTAAATTTTTACATATGGACACATGACATGCTATATAAATGGGTCAAGTTTTTCTTGAGACATTTCATTATGTTCAATGAAAATAGTTAAATAAGTTCAACACAAGAGAGCTAATGTTGTTAAATAAGTTTAACGTAAAAGCTTGAAAGGGTTTGTCTTTTTTTTTTTTTAAGAACTGAATTATCATCGTCCGTGGAAGTAGACATCTTGGTCGAACCATTTAAATTATTGTATTTCCGGTTGTCAATTTTTGCCGAGGTGTTTTCTCTAAAATTGTTAGAATAAAGTTAAAAAAAACCCACTCCACATCTCCTCTCCTTATTCCTTAGAATAAAGTTCTTCCCATAAAAGGAAATAAAAATAAAATAAAATTACATGCGGTGGTTGTTCCAATTTGCCGAAAAGTCAAGGGCATATAGAGAGAAACGTGAGCTCTACTACTCCTCTTCTAAATAACCCCTAAACCCAACAAAGGGGAGAGAGAGGAAAGAGAGAGAGAGAATGTGTCCATTGAGAGTTATTCTCATATTCCTCTCTGCAACTCTAGCTGGCTTCTTTGTGCTCAGAAGAATAAAGTCCCAACCGGAAGAAGAGCTGCTTCAAGAAGCAGAGGAGCACCAGGAACAGGTGCCCATGTCGATAAAGGTGACAAATTCTTTCTAAAATATTTTTTTTCTCTTCTAATTTTTGTAATTGAGGAGGGGTTTCATGAAAAATAGTTTTGTGGTTAATTTTAGGTTGGATCTGCAATCTGTGTGGGTTTCTGGACCTGTGTGGATATGGCCAGCGGGAGGTACCTGTGGAGGAACCTGGTGGCTGCTGCTGACAAGAAGAAGTGCTGATTGTAATTTGGTTGATTTGTGGGGTTGTGTTGTTTTATTCTTTTCCTAAATTTGGGGAGCTTTCTGCAACATTGCCGACAATAATTTCATGATCATATTTTCCATGAATGAGTAGAAACTTAGTTTGCGAGCTGTTGAGATCCAGAATCGTGCAATTTGTAAGTACTGAATAAGTTCGCTGTTATTTATGTTGCATAGAGTGTTCTCCATAGTTGTATGCTCATCTAGAAGTGTTAACCATGCATTCGTTTGGTTTTGATTTTGGTTTTGGTTTTGGTTTGATGAGATCACGATAGAAGCCAATAAGAATATTGTAAGTCTCGTTTTCGATTCGTCGTAACAAAATTAAATAAATCAAACCGCAAATTTTTATCATACAAAATTAAATAATCTAAATCATACAACTTTTACATATTTTGTTAAAGTTTTTAGGATTTTATATAATATTTAAAGGAAAAAATTTGAGTGGCACTTCACTTAGTTTACCCATTTATGCGGTGCACCCCACATTATTTGCTTAATGTATAAGTAGTCCTATATCTGACGAAAAATGTCAGTTTTGACGGTCAACAGGATTTGATCGATAATTTATGACGAAAATACTCTCGTCTGTTGGGAACGAAGTGCGAAAACCGTTCCCCCAAACCAGAAAGTCCTGCGAGAGAACCGAGCAAAAGCACACAAACCAAAAACGTCAAACACAATCGCAGACACAAAGATTTTTGACGTGGAAAACCCTTGCGGAAAAAATCACGGGACGATCGGAGTCCAACCCTGAAGAACCTCCACTAATGGAATAAAGAGAATACACCCTCTACAAGCTCCTCCCGATCCAACACGGATCACCACAACTCACTTGAAAGAAAAATTTTTTTGATTGCGGACTCCGAAGAACAAGAGATGCCGAAAAATTATTCGAAGCAATCTCTCCTTCACAATAGTCCTTAATCCTCTCTCTCTCTCTCAAAGATTGTATGCACTCTTGTTTTGAGATGATTTTACAACTAGCATTCATCACCCTTTTATAAGCCCTTGGTAATCCATACATGGAAGGCCAATATATATGGAAACTTTCAATATGCATCAATCATATATTTAATGAAAATTCAATCATAATTGGTTTGCCATAATTGGAAGCCCAATTATATGGAAAGCTACTATATGAAGGGTCAAATCATAAATATATAATCAAAGTAAATATGGAAATCCAATCATATATTTTCTTACCATATATGTTCCAAAATAGGATCCATGCATTCTCCGAGCTTCTCCGACACACGGATGGCGCTCGTCGCTCTCCGGGGTATTCTCTACATATGTTGGGAACCCCATCCACTCCAACAAATCTTTCCCTTCACAACTAGGTGGAGGAACTCGTCATCCCGACGATCCGCCTCCAGTACTCAAACTTTCCCCTTGGTAGAACCTTCGTGAGTATGTCCGCTCCATTGTCATCAGTATGGACCTTCTCAAGCATCGCGTCCTTCTTCTCAACCACATCCCGTATCCAATGATACCGAGTCTCGATGTGCTTGGACCGGCTATGAAAGGTCTGATTCTTCACAAGGTGAATAGCACTCTGACTGTCGCAAAGCAAAGTATACTGCTCTTGTTTCAGCCCCATTTCCTGCAACAGCTTTTTCATCCACAACAACTCCTTGCAAGCCTCCGTCGCCGCAATGTACTCTGCCTCTGTCGTCGACAAGGCAACACACTTCTGCAACCGTGACTGCCACAATACCGCTCCTCCAGCAAACATCATCACATAGTCCGAAGTTGATCGCCTCGTGTCTACATCTCCAGCCATATCAGCGTCGGTATACTCAACCAGCTTTGGCTCGTCACCACCAAAAGAAAGTCTCCAATCGGCAGTGTCCTGAAGGTATCGTAGAATCCACTTGACCGCACTCCAATGTACCATTCCAGGATTTGAAAGATACCTGCTAACTGTGCCAACTGCATGAGCGATGTCTGGCTTCGTACACACCATAGCATACATAAGGCTTCCCACAGCTGAAGCATATGGAACCTGCTCCATATCTTATTTTTCGTCCTCGGTAGATGGACACTGCTCCTCAGTGAACTTAAAGTGAGCCGCAAGGGGGCAACTCACTTTCTTTGACCCGTCCATCCCGAAACGCTGAAGTACTCGGTGAATGTACTTCTTTTGGGACAAGTGTAGCAGCTTGGACTCTCTCTCTCTCTCGGCTGATCTCCATCCCAAGAATAGTCTTTGCTGCATCCAAATCCTTCATAGAGAATGCCACGTCCAGTTGGCGCTTCAACTCCGCTATCCTAGTGGCATTCCGACCCACTAATAGCATGTCATCAACATAGAGCAATAAAATGATAAAATCATCATAGGCAAAGTACCTCACAAATACGCAATGGTCCGACGTCGTCCGTCCATAGCCATGCTCCCCCATAAACGACTCGAACTTCATGTACAACTGCCTCGGAGCCTGCTTCAGACCATACAAGCTCTTCCTCAACCGGCAGACCAAATGTGACTTGCCATTCTCACAGAATCCCTCTGGCTGCTCCATGTATAACTCCTCCTCAAGATCACCGTAGAGGAATGCCATCTTCACGTCCATCTGCTCGACCTCCAAGTCGAGACTGACTACCAATGCTAGCACCACCCGAATAGACGAATGCTTGACGATAGGCGAAAAGATCTCATCATAATCTACGCCTTTCCGCTGACCGTAGCCTTTAACTACTAGCCTCGCTTTGTATCGAGGGCGAGTAGCATCATCCGTCTGCTTCACTCTAAACACCCATCGATTCTTCAAAGCCTTCTTGCCCTTTGGCAACCGCACCAGCTCATAAGTGGAATTGACGTGTAAGGAACTTATCTCCTCCTGCATAGCCTCCATCCACTCCTGCCTGTGTTCGTCTTCTATAGCCTCTGCAAAACTTTCGGGCTCTCCCCCGTCAGTCAATAGCACATACTCACTGTAGTGCCCTGTCCCGCTCAGTCAATCGGAGGAATCGAAACGCCGACGGCGTTCGAACTTAGCCTTACAACGGCTGCTCGAAGACATCGCTCGGTCGAGGCGACCGCTCGCTCAGGTGGGGTAGTTTCGGTGAACTCGCCTCATCTTTGCCTTCACATAATAAATCGCATGTTTTCAACTTGCACAAGTAGGCTTAATAATAAAAGAAGATGAATCCACATAGCAAAAATGAGTAATCCCGACGGGTCGAATTGTAATAGAATATGGAAAGGTCCAACGGTCGGCTTAGAGTTGGTGCACAGCGTGCTTTGAAAATGACACTCGGTCCTTCGTCCCGTGGCTTGGGAGAAGGAAAATTGATCTTCGACACAAAACTATGAACTTGCCTAAGTCATAGGCGTCGCCTGCGTAAATGCTTGATAAAGCATGCACGCTTCCACTGCGCAAGACTTGGCATAGCCTTTGCTCGTCCCTCGGGTTAAGTTGTAGGCTTGAGTAACTTAGGCAAAGTTATGCCGGTCGACCTAGGTCATTCCAACTGCTGTCCCGCTCATTCTGCGGTTGTCAAGTTAAGTAGCCCCACGATCTCAAGGCCCGTCGACTTGGGCAGGAGTGTTGCGTAGAACACGGTTGGCTTAAGGCACAATGCACGGACTTAGTGTTTAAGGCACGAGCTACAGTTGGTTTCAAGTCGAGTTTAGAAAAAAGACTATCAAATGGGCATTTCTAAGTTTAGTAAAAAGGATATGGCATCAAGGGAGAAGGCTCGCGACCGTGGGTCGTCGAGGGATCTCAAGGATACATTAAGGGAGAAGGCTCGCAACCGTGGGTCGTCGAGGGATCTCAAGGATAGAAGTCTTGAACATGGTTTTGAAAGAGAGGGTAACACTGAAAGAAGGATGACTATGTGAGACGTCAGTTTGAGTCGAGTCTTGCATGGTCATGGACAACTTGTCGACAAGGGCAAAGTTACCTCGAGCGGCAACCCTGTGCCATGGGACCGACTCGGCCTAGGAGGAAACAGGGTATAGTCGTGCGTAAGGTTTTGGCACGGGTTAAAGCGGGGGCTTGCAACGGAGCTAGCTACTTGCGTTGAAAGGTCCCCGATTTAACCAAGCTATACGTCTCAGGATAGCTTGTGATGCTAGTGGCCAAGTTCATATAGATGTCGGCAAATAGCGGCTATCCGTGTGTATGCCTTTGGATTAAGTCGAGTTGAATATGTGTACAAGTTGGAACACAAAGTTTGGGCCTAAGATTTGGCTTCAATATAGGCGTCGTGCTTCGGCACGAGTAGTGGCGTCGAGTTTTAAGGTGTTGACATGTGAGTTGCAAAAGTTGGGTTGAGTTGTTCGAGTTTAAGTCAGGAATCGCCGCAAGGCAAGTTGGTTAAGTGACACTAAGTTCACAAGTCTCGATTGGGTCAGTTGGTGAACAAAGTAGCAAGGGCTGTTTGGCGGCAAGGGCCGCGAGGCGGCGATATGTTTAAATCTCACTAAGTTGCGAGGCACGGCCTCAGCAAGGGTTTGTAGCACGGTCACACGGAAATGGAGTCTCATTGCGTAGTTGCGTCTCTGATTTGGGCCGCAAGGCAAACACGACTCGATAGGTTAACGTTGTTGGCACGAGAAGGGTCTTGAGGCAAGGTATGAGTTAACATTGTTGACGCAAGCACGGGATGGTCTAGAGACACCGAATAGGCCAAGGCCTCTGTCCTAAAACTGATCCTAAGGCAAGAGTAGAAAGACAATACAAAAGGGACTAAGTTGCACAAAGTAAATCAAACATGTCGGTTTTGTATTGATGGGCGAGGAGCTCATTCCACCAGTACAGTTGAGGACTGACACCCACATAGTTTCCATGTGCAGGCACAGGTAGAAGCTCGTGGTGCGGAGCTCGCTTGTATGCGTCGAGGCACGGAGTTCCTTGACGATTCGAAGCGTGCGGCCGCATGGAGTCAAAACTTATACGGGACATAATGTATGGACGTCACCTTCCGAAGCATCCCGCCGGCTCAAGAATTGTAATTGAGAGATGAGAGAGAGCTGAGTGACTTGTAATGTGAGCCTGAGTGAGCTTGAGAGACTTGTAATCTTGGCCTTGCGTCCCATTGTAACATTTGTTTCAATATCAATAAAAGAGTGTTTTACAATGACTTGTGTTTTGTTTTCAAATTCCGCTGCTATTATTCAATGTCTCTGCTTGGGACTTCTGTGCGACGACCCCGTCGCAGCCGCTGAAATCGGCCGTTATGGAACCCGCCTTGTACGAGCGCAATCTAGGCTCGTGCGGCATCACGCCTTAGCGAGGACGATCGCTCCTACGGGAGCGGGGCGTGACATGATGGTATCAGAGCACGGCTTTACGTCCTTGGACTATCGATTGAATTCTTTAACTTCGTTGTTTTCGCGAACTCTGAATGTTGCTTCTGCATGTTGATATCGTTGGAGCGCTCTCTCTTAAATGTCCCACGAGATGTCCATACAATAAGTCTAACTATTTTGCAAAACATAGGAGAACAGTTTTTGATAAAACAAAAAGATGGTTTATGTAAGCAAGATTGGCTAAGTCGGGCTGGACATATACACCAAAGTTGCGTCGACCTTAGAAAAGTCGAGTGCGGGATTCGTAATGTTTCGAGCAAGAATGATTTAGACTCGATTGAGTAAATGTGGGATGACTGTCGATAGGGTGCTATCGAGCGACGATATCGTCGGTGTGATATAGATAAGCGTGCTTGGAAATCGAGGAATGGTTCGAACGGAAAACTTGATGAAGTCGATTTTGATTCTAATGATAGTTGAGGATTAGTTGAATGACTTCATCCCTGAGTGGTGTATGCGATAGCTAAAGGGATATCGTTCGATGATTGAGTTAGCAAGAATGATGCGAATTGAGGAAATACGTTGGTCGATGACTTAAGATAAAGGGATAATGATCAAACTTGAATCGAATGTCGAGGAGACTATCCAGTTGGACGATAGCATCGTTCGTACGACTCGAAATTCGTTGCAAAGGAAGATCGTCAGGTTACGCATATCATCGATGGTATTGAGGCGTATCAAAGATCGATATGCGATAACTCGGGGACACTCTAATTCGGCGAAAGACGATCGTGCAAGTGTTGTTGTTCGGTTGGATGCTATACTTAGAATTTTGATTGAGATGAATGTTGGATGAAAATGATCGTGTCTTGATGGTTACGTTGATAGCCACTGTCACGCCCCGCTTCCCGGATGGAAGGGTGACGTCATAACACACCCCCAGGCTACGCGCCGAAGTACGCGATTGTCGCCTGTAATCATCAGCAGAATAGAAAATACAAGGAATCTCATGGTATTTAAAATACAGTGTAGCAATATTACAGAGAACTTTTCCAACAATGTCTGTTACAGATTATTACAAAAATGGATTTGCAAAATGACAATGATACTGCTGGTCATAATTGTGGGTAGTCCAGACAGTTACTCCTCGTTGTAGTGCGGCGATACTTCGGCGGAGGCGTCTTCTTCTTCTTCACCTAGTGAACAAATACTAGGTCGTTTAGAAAACGACGAGCAAGTCCTCGGCCAAGAACGGTAAAAGTTGAAAAAGTGAATATGTAGTTTTTTTGAAAAATGAAACAAGGTATGCCAAATTGCACTGCTATGTATATATATATATATATATATATATATATATATATATATATATATATATATATATATATGCTTTGGTAAAACATGAATGGAATCAACGTCCTACTCCATGAATAATTAAGATTTTCGAGCTTCCCTTGAGCTTTTAATAGGAATTGCTCCCCTTGAGCAATTAAGGACACTGCCTACTTATAATAGGCAGCGTTGTTTTCTGGAGTAAGATTTGAAAAGAAATGCAGTTTTGAGAACAATACTCCGAATAATCCTCTAAATATTTCCCGTGAACAATCCCGTTAACCTGGGATCAGGTTGTGATTTCCGAGCCTCCCTTGGGCTAAAAAGACATCTATTGATGTTATTGTCAGATAGATGTAGTATTGATTCACGAGCCTCCCTTGGGTTAGTACACCCTAGTCGTAACTAGATGTACTGATTCACGAGATTCACGAAATACTGATCAGCTTTTTGTTATTTATGTTACGGGATATCTAGGGATATTCAGTTGTTCTCCCCTCCCAAATGCTTTCTGAGATAAGAAATTTTCTAAAAATTTTCGAAGGTCAGAAATTTGTCAATCTCCTAAATTTCTTAAAAATTTCGGCAGAGTCTCCTTTGTATTTAGGAGCCCCGAAAAATTTACAGGAAAACATATATATATGATAAGAAAATATGGGCTCGCCGACCCCTTCGGTGGAGCAACTCTCAACACCGGAACCACGCAAGTAATAATTGGGCTCGCCGACCCCTTCGGTGGAGCAACTCTCAACACCGGAACCACTCAAGGAATAAAAAAACAAAAAGAAACTAGAGATTTATACCTGAGCAAGCAATGATTACCTTTCTTTGGCAATTAGTCAGGTCGCGGCTTGCTAATAGCTTTGCAGTTTGTCAAATAAAGCAAATATTTATTCAACTATGCAAGACTTTTTAATGTATAACTATAAATGTACAGGTATATATATATGTATGTATATATATATATATATATATATATATATATATTTTTTTTTTTTTATATATGTATGTATATATATATATATATATATATATATATATATATATATATATATATATATATGTAGATATATATATATATATAAAGATATATATATATATGTATGTATATATATATATGTATATATATATATATGTAATGTGTAGATATATATATATATAGATATATATACATGTATATGTATATATATATATATATATATATATATGTAGATAGTATAACAAAAATTAAATCAAGCAAAACTCTTTGATATTAACATTTTAACTTCTGTGCATGAAATAGGAAAATGTAGAAAAGAGACTTAATTCTAGATATGAACATACAAAATTGAATACTAAATAGAGGAATACAGGATCCTTGTACTTTTTACCTTCCCGGCATACGGTCCAGCTGTTCAGTTCTTGTGTATGACAAACTTACCATTGAAGAGTCCCATGTTCATGTATGTTTATATGTTCATGGACATTCGAGTTCAAATCGTTCAAGTCCATAGTTCCCGTGATATGTCACAAATACTAGTTCTAGTGCCAAATTTAGTTCCTTTGCTTAGGTCTATCAAAATTGAATATTACTAGAAATCAAAATTTGTAAAATCTTAAAAATATCTTGAAGTGGGTTAGATACTACCAGATTTCAGAATTTGAAATTAAACCATAATTTAGCGAAATTGCCCTAATTTATATTCCAAATTATGATCCTTGTGAAATGAAGAAATTAGTATCTAGTTGTGAGACTTCAAATTTAAAATTAACCTATACAAGTCCCAATTCCTAGTATTACCAAAAACTTATTATGAAAATAAAAATTTATGTGTTCTTAACCTAAAATTCAGAATTTAATATGAATTTTTAACTATTTCAGAATTAAATTGGAAAAAGAAATTTATTGTTGGAGAAGAAGGGAGGAGAGGACTTGCCTTGGGTTTGAGAAAATCTAGGCTTCTTCTCACAATTTCCTACATTAATTCCCATCATAGTTCAAAATATCCTTTATTAGTAAAGCTTAACCCAAAATTTGTACTTTAGAAGGAATTGGAAGGGAATTTGGGGAGAAAGTTAGGTTTTACCTAGGTTTCTTCCTTGGAGAGTTGAAGTGGAAGAGGAGGAGATGAAGAAGAGGGGGTGGTGGTGGTCGGACGGCGGCGGTGGGCGACCGGACGACGGGCGGCCGGCGGGCGGATGGCGGCAGCAGCGGCTGGCGGTGGCGGCGGTGGCAGCGGCAGTGGCAGAAGGGGGGTCGGGTGTGTGTGTGGTTTTTGTTTGTTTTTTTTCTTTTGCTTTCTCTCTTTCTTCAATAGTGTGTGTGTGTTTATATAGAGGGAGAAGGAGGGGATGAGGTGTGCTGGTGGGGTTAGGTGTGTTTGTGTGTGTGTGTGGGAAAAGAATTAAATAGGGAGAGTGGTGAGGTGTCCCCCTTCTCCATTCTTCCCCTAAACTTCATGGGTTTAAATAGTTTGAACAAAAAAAAAAAATAATACTAATAAAAAAAATAAAATAAGAATATGTCAAGTCTACTCCCCTTAGGAAAATTTCGTCCTCGGAATTTGAAATAACTAGTACAACGATTGATTGCTAACCTGGTTTATGGAATAAATACGGATATTGCCTCCGCATATCTTCTTCCTTCTCCCAAGTTGAATCTCCAGGCGAATCCTTGCTCCATGCGACTCGTACTAATGGAATGATCCGATTGCGGAGTACCTTCTCTCTTCGGTCCAAGATCCCAACGGGTTTCTGTTCTATCCGTAGTGTAGGCCCAACGGTGATTTCTGAATGGTCGAGTATATGGCTCGGATCCGACACGTATCTTCGTAATTGGGAAACATGGAATACATTGTGAACTCCCTCTAGTGTTGGGGGTAAAGCAAGCCGATATGATACATTCCCTACTTTCTCCAATATGTCGAAGGGCCCAATGTATCTCGGACTCAGTTTTCCTCTGGTCCCGAATCTGATGGTTCCTTTGGTTGGTGAAATCTTCAGAAAAACGTGATCTCCAGGTTGAAATTCTAGTATTCTTCGATGCTTATCAGCCCACATCTTTTGTCTATCATGGGCTGCTTGCAGGTGACTTCTTATTGTCTTGACTATGTCCACAGTTTGTGTTACCAGTTCTGGCCCTAACAGTTGTCTTTCTCCTACGTCGGTCCAACATACCGGCGATCTGCATTTTCTACCATACAGTGCTTCAAAAGGGGCCATTTTGATACTATCATGATAACTGTTGTTGTATAAAAATTCCACCAGATGTAGATGATCATCCCATGCTCCTCCAAAATCTAAAGTATAAGCTCTCAGCATGTCTTCTAGTGTCTGAATGGTTCTTTCAGACTGGCCGTCTGTTTGGGGGTGGTAGGCGGAGCTAAATTTTAATTGAGTGCCAAGATTTTCTTGCAAGCTTTTCCAGAAGTGCGAAGTAAACCGGGTATCTCTATCCGATACTATACTTACTGGTACTCCATGCTGACTGACAATCTATTTCATGTACATTTCTGCCAGTACCTCGGTTGACTGTCCGACTCGAAAAGGGAGAAAACGAGCGGACTTCGTAAGTCTATCTACAATGACCCAAATAGCATTATTACCCCTTTGGGTCCTAGGCAGTCCTGTCACAAAATCCATTGTGAGATGCTCCCACTTCCATTCTGGTATGGACAATGGCTGAAGAAGTCCGGCTGTCCTTTGAGGCTCTGCTTTTACTTGTTGACAGATGAGACATCTGGATACGAATCTGGCGACTTCTCTCTTCATTCCGTGCCACCAAAATGTCTGTTTCAAATCTTTATACATTTTAGTGCTGCCCGGATGAATAGAATATTGTGAGTTATGGGCTTCTGTCATAACCTCCGTTCTTAAATCTCCACTGGGCACACATAACCGATCTCCGAATCTTAGCGATCCGTCCGGGTGCTTCCTTATCCCGGTCTGGAGCCCTGCTTCTGTTTGTTTCCAAATTTTCTGAAGTTTTGAATCATTTTGTTGGGCTTCCTTAATTCTATCTATTAAGGAGGATTGTATTTGTAAGTCTTGCCATATCCCATCGGTTATCGGGCATATTACTTCAATTCCCATTTTCCTCAAATCCTCAAGGATCTCCTTGGGTGTATTTAGAAAGAAAGCTTCAGGTCTTCTACTTAAGGCATCGACCACTTTATTAGCCTTGCCTGGGTGATATGTTAGCTCCATATCAAAATCCTTCAGTAACTCCAACCATCTTCTTTGCCTCATATTGATCTTTTTTTGTGTGAAGACATACTTTAAGCTCTTGTGATCGGTGTAGATTTTGATTCTTTCTCCGTATAAATAGTGTCTCCATAACTTGAGTGCAAACACTACTGCTGCAAGTTCGAGATCATGAGTTGGATAATTTCTTTCATGTGTCTTTAATTGTCTGAATGCATATGCTATGACTCTTCCGTGCTGCATCAGTACACATCCTAGACCCTTTCCTGATGCATCACTATATATCTCATATCCACCCGAACCAGATGGTAATGCCAGTATTGGGGCTGAAATTAATCTTTTCTTTAATTCATCAAATGCGGCTTGACATTTCTCTGTCCAGTTAAACTTTTCTTCTTTCCGGGTAAGACGGGTTAAAGGTTCTGCAATCCTTGAAAAATTTTCTACGAATCTTCGGTAATAACCAGCCAACCCCAAGAAGCTTCTGATTTCTGCTACGGACTTAGGTGTCGGCCAAGACTTAACTGCTTCCACTTTCTTCGGATCTACCGAGATGCCTTCTCCACTGACAATATGCCCTAGAAACGGTATTTGATCCAGCCAAAATTCACATTTACTAAGTTTGGCATATAATTGTTCTTCCCGTAGAGTTTGCAGCACTATCCTCAAGTGTTTTTCATGCTCCTCTTCACTTTTGGAGTATATAAGAATGTCATCAATGAATACAATCACAAATTTGTCCAGATATTGATAAAATACTCGATTCATCAGATCCATAAATATAGCTGGTGCATTCGTCAACCCGAATGGCATAACTATGAATTCGTAATGCCCATACCGAGTTCTAAATGCAGTCTTTGGAATATCTTCCCTTTTTACCTTTATTTGATGATATCCGGATCTCAAATCAATTTTTGAAAATACCCTTGCCTCGCCTAACTGATCAAACAATTGATCGATCCTAGGTAAGAGATATTTGTTCTTGATGGTAACCTCATTCAAAGCCCTATAATCAATTACTAGGCGTAGGGTACCATCCTTCTTTTTCACAAATAATACCGGCGCACCCCATGGCGAAGTGCTAGGCTAAATAAATCCCTTGGATAATAGTTCTTTTATTTATTTGTTTAACTCAGCCAGCTCCTCCTTGTTCATTGGGTATATCTTTTTGGCTATGGGTGCAGCTCCAGGTATCAGATCTATAGAGAATTCTACAGCTCTATCTGGGGGTAGCCCTGGCAATTCTTCTGGGAACACGTCCTTAAATTCTTCTACTACTCTTGGAAATGGTTGTTCTGCCACTCCTTGCAGCAGTACTGGTAGTTCAAATTTCTCTAATTCTTCTGCATTGAATTCATTCTGGTCCCTTACAAATTCATAAAATTCTCCGTCAGGGAGTTGAAAGGAAACTTTCCCCTGACCGCATTCTATGTTGGCTAATGTTGCAATTAACCAATCCATACCCAATATTATATCATAGTTGCTTGTTGGGAAAACGAGCAACCGGGTACGAAAAGCTCCTCCACCCAATTTTATAGGACATCTACTACAGACCCGACTGACTTCTACTACTCCATTACCGGTGAGGACCTTCAGTGATTTAGGCAGAGGTTGTGACTCTATTTCACGTGATATAAAAGAAGATGATATAAATGAATGGGTAGCCCCGGAATCAAATAATACTGATGCTGGATATGCAGAAATTAAAATAGTACCTGAAATTACTTCCCCAGGAATATTAGCATCTTCGGCTCCCATCACAAATGCTTGTCCTTGCTTATTCCTCCTTTTGTTATTATTTTGGTCTTGAGCCGCCCGCTGTGCTTGTTGAAATTGATATGCCTGAGGTTCATAGGGCGGCCTGTGCTGATTTCCATAAACCATACCTGCTTGTGATATTGGTGCCTGCATTATAGATCGAGGTTGGTTTCCTTGGACTGGAGGTCGGAATCCTTGATTGAAGCTTTGTGTGGTTGCCCCAGTTGCAGATATTTGAGGGCATTGATTGGTTAGGTGATTTCCTGCTCCACACTTTAAACAAAGCCCCAATCTCTTCCTACATGCATTTATCTTATGGCCTGGTTTGTGGCAGTAATTACAGACAACGGATCTGTTTGGGTTGCCATTCTGAGGACGCTTAGGCGGTCCCTGCCAATGATTTTTATTGGACGATGCCCCCTCCTCAAAAGCCCTCTTAGGTTGTGGAGATCGGAAAGGTTGTTCTTCTTTTTGTATCCTTTCTTGATCTCGAGCAGCTTCTTTTGCCTCTGAAAATGTTCGGCACCTATAAGAGGCGACCTTACTTTTCAGTTGGGTCCCAAGTTCTTCTACGAACCTGGATATCTTTGTTTCTTCATCTGCTATCATGTTGGGGACAAATCGACTAAGCCGGGAAAATTCCGTAACATACTCATCAACGGTACGTCTCCCTTGTTTTAGATAGTTGAATTATCGTTCCAATTCTATCCGTGCTGATTTGGGATAGAATCTGTCTTCAAATTTCTTCTTGAATTTCGCCCATGACATGTCCTCGTCAGAATCTTCGGGGTACTCGGCACTCCACCAGTATCCAGCTATGTCTTCCAGCTGGATGCGGATTGCGGGTACCATGTCTTCAGGTTTAACTTTGGCAGCTTTCATTAGGCCTTCAATGGTCCTCAACCATTGACTCGCTTCCATCGCATTTTCAGTCCCTTTAAACTTGGGGGGCCTAAGATCCCTGAACTCTTTTAGGGTTTTATCCTTGGTGTTGTTTGAATTCTGCATTTGTTCTAGTATCGTGGCATTTGTGGCATGGGCAGCATTGGCCTGTTGGCTATTGGATTCCAATAATTGCTGGAACAATCGGAACATGTCAGCCACGGTTGGCTCCGTTGATGTTTGAGGTGGTGGATTGTTTGATTGAGTGTGATTGTCCATATCCTGAAATAAATGACATAATTTTCTCAGGGAATATTCACAATGTTCATTCATAACAAGGTGTACAGCAGAGCCATATATATATATTTCATTAAAGAGAGTATTACAAAATGTGGTTCCTACTCTCAACTTCACATTTGTTTACATTCTTTTCATCTAATCTACTTTTGTCACCCACCTCCCCAAAATGTGACATAGTATCTAACTGTCCATTCTTGTATACATACCTGCCGATTTCAAAATACCACACAGCAGACAAAAGATTCCTTCTTTACTGTACATATATTGGTTAGGTTTTTCTTATTCTATGGCCTCGATGAGGATTCTTTCCTCAGTGAGGATGTCAACTTCTGGATGGAGTCTCTCAAGGTCATCTAATGTACCCTCATATCCATGTAGTCCGATATAAATACGGTTTGGGTCTCGGACATGCAGGCAGTAAGTTGTATTTTCCTGATATACTTCGGCTCCGTCTTCAATGTCCCTGACAATGGGACGCATGACTGCATAGAATACTTGGTAGACATGGATATCGTACCAGTCAGGTGCGTTCCACATTAGTCTGGCAGAGCGCTGGTATAAGTATAAAGTGTAATCACTCCCGTTCTATTCCAAACTTGGCATAAATAGATCCATACCTACATTCATAATATTCTTAAGAAAATATTTACCAGGAATTAAAATATAGGAAAAGCATATTTATTTATACAACATGTTCCTACTACATACATTCTTATATTACATACATTCATGATCCTCCTACATATTGGGGTTCTAATACTTATTTTACATATCTCACTACCTATATTCACATACATCCCTTACATAATTAAGGATTTAACATTTACATATCTATATTTATACATAATCGTCATCCTAGGGGTCTAAATCCACATGCGTCTTATATTAAGGATCCTCGCCTCTGGGTATGCTTGCTTCCATTCTTCTAGTGTACCGTTACGTTCATTCTCCGGACCTTCGGAGGGTTCCGCCTTGATTAGTACATAATAATGTACCGTATTATAATATATCTTTCTTTCATCTACGATGTCTGTCACCACTGGGTATTTCATTTCGTAGTGTACTCCATAAGCTTCTATCATTCCCTTCGGCGCTACTTTCCACATCTTCTTCACAAATGCATAATACTCGTCCATGCTATGACTGTCATTATTCAGTCTCGCGAAGGGTGCGAATCGGGACATGATCTACATCAAGAATTTCTTGAGTCACTATCCATTTACTAGGATTAAACAGTTGGTTAGAAAAGAGGTAATCATCTGTTAACTATTGTTACTTCTTTCTCAGGGATTCCTAGAGTGTGATTGGGACTCGTAGTGCTCCCTACGATTCTAGAACCTACGTTTTATCCGAACCTATGTCCTATCTAGATTTTCCATTCTTGCTGACCTGCATGGGCCACCACTTAAAGGACGTGTCACTCCCCGCTTCCCGGATGGAAGGGTGACGTCATAACACACCCCCAGGCTACGCGCCGAAGTACGCGATTGTCGCCTGTAATCATCAGCAGAATGGAAAATACAAGGAATCTCATGGTATTTAAAATACAGTGTAGCAATATTACAGGGAACTTTTCCAACAATGTCTATTACAGATTATTACAAAAATGGATTTGCAAAATGACAATGATATTGCTGGTCATAATTGTGGGTAGTCCAGAAAGTTACTCCTCGTTGTAGTGCGGCGATACTTCGGCGGAGGCGTCTTCTTCTTCTTCTTCACCTAGTGAACAAATACTAGGTCGTTTAGAAAACGACGAGCAAGTCCTCGGCCAAGAACGGTAAAAGTTGAAAAAGTGAATATGTAGTTTTTTTGAAAAATGAAACAAGGTATGCCAAATTGCACTGCTATGTATATATATATATAAATATATATATATATATATATATATATATATATGCTTTGGTAAAACATGAATGGAATCAACGTCCTACTCCATGAATAATTAAGATTTTCGAGCTTCCCTTGAGCTTTTAATAGGAATTGCTCCCCTTGAGCAATTAAGGACACTGCCTACTTATAATAGGCAGCGTTGTTTTCTGGAGTAAGATTTGAAAAGAAATGCAGTTTTGAGAACAATACTCCGAATAATCCTCTAAATATTTCCCGTGAATAATCCCGTTAACCTGGGATCAGGTTGTGATTTCCGAGCCTCCCTTGGGCTAAAAAGACATCTATTGATGTTACTGTCAGATAGATGTAGTATTGATTCACGAGCCTCCCTTGGGCTAGTACACCCTAGTCGTAACTAGATGTACTGATTCACGAGATTCACGAAATACTGATCAGCTTTTTGTTATTTATGTTACGGGATATCTAGGGATATTCAGTTGTTCTCCCCTCCCAAATGCTTTCTGAGATAAGAAATTTTCTAAAAATTTTCGAAGGTCGGAAATTTGTCTATCTCCTAAATTTCTTAAAAATATCGGCAGAGTCTCCTTTGTATTTAGGAGCCCCGAAAAATTTACAGGAAAACATATATATATGATAAGAAAATATGGGCTCGTCGACCCCTTCGGTGGAGCAACTCTCAACACCGGAACCACGCAAGTAATAATTGGGCTCGCCGACCCCTTCGGTGGAGCAACTCTCAACACCGGAACCACGCAAGGAATAAAAAAACAAAAAGAAACTAGAGATTTATACCTGAGCAAGCAATGATTACCTTTCTTTGGCAATTAGTCAGGTCGCAGCTTGCTAATAGCTTTGCAGTTTGTCAAATAAAGCAAATATTTATTCAACTATGCAAGACTTTTTAATGTATAACTATATATGTACAGGTATATATATATGTATGTATATATATATATATATATGTAGATATATATATATATAAAGATATATATATATGTATGTATATATATATATATGTATATATATATGTAATGTGTAGATATATATATATAGATATATATACATGTATATGTATGTATATATATATGTAGATAGTATAACAAAAATTAAATCAAGCAAAACTCTTTGATATTAACATTTTAACTTCTGTGCATGAAATAGGAAAATGTAGAAAAGAGACTTAATTCTAGATATGAACATACAAAATTGAATACTAAATAGAGGAATACAGGATCCTTGTACTTTTTTCCTTCCCGGCATACGGTCCAGCTGTTCAGTTCTTGTGTATGACAAACTTACCATTGAAGAGTCCCATGTTCATGTATGTTTATATGTTCATGGACATTCGAGTTCAAATCGTTCAAGTCCATAGTTCCCGTGATATGTCACAAATACTAGTTCTAGTGCCAAATTTAGTTCCTTTGCTTAGGTCTATCAAAATTGAATATTACTAGAAGTCAAAATTTGTAAAATCTTAAAAATATCTTGAAGTGGGTTAGATACTACCAGATTTCAGAATTTGAAATTAAACCATAATTTAGCAAAATTGCCCTAATTTATATTCCAAATTATGATCCTTGTGAAATGAAGAAATTAGTATCTTGTTGTGAGACTTCAAATTTAAAATTAACCTATACAAGTCCCAATTCCTAGTATTACCAAAAACTTATTATGAAAATAAAAATTTATTTGTTCTTAACCTAAAATTCAGAATTTAATATGAATTTCTAACTATTTCAGAATTAAATTGGAAAAAGAAATTTATTGTTGGAGAAGAAGGGAGGAGAGGACTTGCCTTGGGTTTGAGAAAATCTAGGCTTCTTCTCACAATTTCCTACATTAATTCCCATCATAGTTCAAAATATCCTTTATTAGTAAAGCTTAACCCAAAATTTGTACTTTAGAAGGAATTGGAAGGGAATTTGGGAAGAAAGTTAGGTTTTACCTAGGTTTCTTCCTTGGAGAGTTGAAGTGGAAGAGGAGAAGATGAAGAAGAGGGGGTGGTGGTGGTCGGACGGCGGCAGCGGGCGACCGGACGGCGGGCGGCCGGCGGGCGGATGGCGGCAGCAGCGGCTGGCGGTGGCGGCGGTGGCAGTGGCAGTGGCAGAAGGGAGGGGGGGGTCGTGTGTGTGTGTGGTTTTTGTTTGTTTTTTTTTCTTTTGCTTTCTCTCTTTCTTCAATAGTGTGTGTGTGTGTTTATATAGAGGGAGAAGGAGGAGATGAGGTGTGCTGGTGGGGTGAGGTGTTTTTGTGTGTGTGTGGGAAAAGAATTAAATGGGGAGAGTGGTGAGGTGTCCCCCTTCTCCATTATTACCATAAACTTCATGTGTTTAAATAGTTTGAACAAAATAAATAAAAAAATAATAATACTAAAAAAAAAAATAAGAATATGACAGCCACACCGTCGACGATCTTGTCTTGTGCGAGTGCAACTCTAGCCTCGCACATGCGTTGCGTCAGATTTGGGATGATCGTTCCGCGTGAGCGCTGACATGGTGATTCATGTCGCGGGAATGATCGAATTCGAAAAAAAATCAGGATGCGACAACTTTGATAGTCTCGACTTGTTGGTTTGATGCGAAGGAAAATTGAGGATGTTAGGACTTGCGATTGATGAATGAAATAAACTTGAGGATTGAGTAGTTCCAATCCGCGCATCGAGAACGAATTAGTCTAGACGCAAAACAAGAGTTACGTCCCGATGAGGATAATTATCCCGTGGGAGCATGCATGGTGATTCATGTCCACCGTGGATAATCTGACTCGCGTGAGATCGGGGCGCAACATATTGTTAAGCTAGACGACCTTATGATCGATTACGTGAATTAGAATAGATGACTTGGGAAATATGGAATGTGAAATTTTGGTTAGCGACGAATTGCGTCATAGCGTGCTTGAATTGAGAAGGATTGATAGACGAACTATATCGAACGTGTTTGAAGGGATAGCCTATGCGAAATGGCTTGATGAACGAAGTGATACTGATATGTCAAGGAGTTGGTGTAAACGTGAGTTATCATAGGATGGCTTTGCTGAATGACTCAGACCCCGTGCGACGAATATTGGGATGTGTGTAGGAAATCTATGCTCGAAGTTTAGAAATTGGAGTGATGCGAGCTTGGGTAGAAAATCCTGTACTATCAACTTGTTTGACCTTAGGATGGGGTCAGTGTTGATATCGTTGTTTGGGAACTATGATTCCAATACTGACGGAAAGACATAGCCTAGCGGTTAGGCAGACGTTCCGGTGCGGAGCGATAGAAATTGTGGAGGCACCACTCACGAGGCTCGGTTGACATGCACGTATATCAGGGACGCCCGAATATGTGTACGATTTCGACTCGAGTGGTGATGGGGGGATTCTCTATCACGAGGCTTGGCTGAAATGCATGTATTTTGGGAAGGCCTAAAATATGTGTACGATCCATACTAAGTGATACGTTGAATTCAAGTGAGACTTGAGGAACAGGAAAGTGTCGAGGATTTTGAGATTGTAAGTTTTGAAGAAAAGATTGTGGGTAGCACGAGCGTGGCTCGGATTTGGGAAACGCATAGGCGTAGTGTGTGCGAGAGTTCTTGATTGTTGAGTAAGGTGATAAGTCGAAAGTGTACTCAGTTAGTTTCGAGGACGAAACTTTTTCTGAGTGGTGTATGATGTAGTCCCCTGTCCCGCTCAGTCAATCGGAGGAATCGAAACGCCGACGGCGTTCGGACTTAGCCTTACAATGGCTGCTTGAAGACATCATTCGGTCGAGGCGACCGCTCGCTCAGGTGGGGTAGTTTCGGTGACTCGCCTCTTCTTTGCCTTCACATAATAAATTGCATGTTTTCAACTTGCACAAGTAGGCTTAATAATAAAAGAAGATGAATCCACATAGCAAAAAGGAGTAATCCCGACGGGTCGAATTGAAATAGAATATGGAAAGGTCCAACGGTCGGCTTAGAGTTGGTGCACAGCGTACTTTAAAAATGACACTCGGTCCTTCGTCCCGTGGCTTGGGAGAAGGAAAGTTGGTCTTCGACACAAAACTATGAACTTGCCTAAGTCATAGGCGTCTCCTGCGTAAATGCTTGATAAAGCATGCACGCTTCTACTGCGCAAGGCTTGGCATAGCCTTTGCTCGTCCCTCGGGTTAAGTTGTAGGCTTGAGTAAGTTAGGCAAAGTTATGCCGGTCGACCTAAGTTATTCCAAGTGCTGTCCCGCTCATTCTGCGGTTGTCAAGTTAAGTAGTCTCACGATCTCAAGGCCCGTCGACTTGGGCAGGAGTGTTGCGTAGAACACGGTTGGCTTAAGGCACAATGCACGGACTTAGTGTTTAAGGCACGAGCTACAGTTGGTTTCAAGTCGAGTTTAGAAAAAAGGGCTATCAAATGGACATTTCTAAGTTGAGTAAAAAGGATATGGCATCAAGGGAGAAGGCTCGCGACCGTGGGTCGTCGAGGGATCTCAAGGATACATTAAGGGGGAAGGCTCGCAACCGTGGGTCGTCGAGGGATCTCAAGGATAGAAGTCTTGAACATGGTTTTGAAAGAGAGGGTAACACTGAAAGAATGATGACTGTGTGAGACGTCAGTTTGAGTCGAGTCTTGCATGTTCACGGACAACTTGTCGACAAGGGCGAAGTTTTCTCGAGCGGAAACCCTGGGCCATGGGACCGACTCGGCCTAGGAAGAAACAGGGTATAGTCGTGCGTAAGGTTTTGGCACGGGTTAAAGCGGGGGCTTGCAACGGAGCTAGCTACTTGCGTTGAAAGGTCCCCGATTTAACCAAGCTATACGTCTCAGGATAGCTTGTGATGCTAGTGGCCAAGTTCATATAGATATCGGCAAATAGCGGCTATCCGCGTGTATGCCTTTGGTTTGAGTCGAGTTGAATGTGTGTACAAGTTGGAACACAAAGTTTGGGCCAAAGATTTGGCTTCAATATAGGCATCGTGCTTCGGCACGAGTGGTGGCGTCGAGTCTTAAGGTGTTGACATGTGAGTTGCAAAAGTTGGGTTGAGTTGTTCGAGTTTAAGTCAGGAATCGCCGCAAGGCAAGTTGGTTAAGTGACACTAAGTTCACATGTCTCGATTGGGTCAGTTGGTGAACAAAGTAGCAAGGGCCGCTTGGCGGCAAGGGCCGCTAGGCGACGATATATTTAAATCTCACTAAGTTACGAGGCACGGCCTCAGCAAGGGTTTGTAGCACGGTCACACGGAAATGGAGTCTCATTGCGTAGTTGCGTCTCTGATTTGGGCCGTAAGGCAAACACGACTCGATAGGTTAACGTTGTTGGCACAAGAAGGGTCTTGAGGCAAGGTATGAGTTAACATTGTTGACGCAAGCACGGGATGGTCTAAAGACACCGAATAGGCCAAGACGTCTGTCCTAAAACTGATCCTAAGGCAAGAGTAGAAAGACAATACAAAAGGGACTAAGTTGCACAAAGTAAATCAAACGTATCGGTTTTGTATGGGTGGACGAGGAGCTCATTCCACCAGTACAGTTGAGTACTGACACCCATATAGTTTCCATGTACAGGCTTAGGTAGAAGCTCGTGGTGCAGAGCTCGCTTGGATGCGTCGAAGCACGAAGTTCCTTGACGATTCGAAGTGTGCAGCATGGAGTCAAGACTTATACGGGACATAATGTATGGACGTCACCTTCCGAAGCATCCTGCCGGCTCAAGAATTGTAATTGAGAGATGAGAGAGAGCTGAGTGACTTGTAATGTGAGCCTGAGTGAGCTTGAGAGACTTGTAATCTTGGTCTTGCACCCCTTTGTAACATTTGTTTCAATATCAATAAAAGAGTGTTTTGCAATGACTTGTGTTTTGCTTTCAAATTCTGCTGCTATTATTCAATGTCTCTGCTTGGGACTTCTGTGCGACGACCCTGTTACGACCCGCACCTACTGTGAGGGTACAAGAACGTAACGACGCCCAGCCTATGCCGCAGTGTCGGCGGTAGAACGCTGTCCTAGGTCAATCATTTAACAATATAAAGGTACCTGTACAGTATATACACTCTGAATGGAGGAGACATAACAATATACAGTCTCAATCACATCTAAGACAGAATAATGAAAATAAAAGATAGATAGATACTGGAATAAAGATCCACAGGATACAATCAGAGAGAAAGAGTCTAAGTGTCTACTGCCATACAAACTGAACATCCAACTCAATACAAGTCTCTAATACTGAAAATGAAAGAATATATACAATCAGATCTCAGAAGACAGAAATAGTAAAACCTAGACTAGGGAGCCTCAGTCTCTAAGCTAGTGGATCAGGCTGGAAATCTGGGTCACACATGTCATCTACAGCTGTCCCATAGTAGGTGTCTATGCAGGCCTCCTCCTCATCCTCTGTAATATTTTCAACAGGTCCAGTCAGGACGGGAGCGAGCACAAAATATCTCACGCAGTTCATATCGAGTTAGGAAATATAAAGCATGCAATAGAGTAATGTACATGAAACACTGAAAGAAGAAGATATATGAAAAACAGTAAAGATTTGATAACAGGAAATATCTAAATACGATAAGTAAGAACTGTAAGGAACATGTGATTTTAGAGTACAATCTGGTTATGTAAACGGGCTAGGAAAATGCAATGGTAACTCCATTGTACGTGGGTGTACAATAGACATATACAATAGTTATACAATGTTGTACAATAGGATTTGAGTACATAACCAATTCTACTCCCCCTCCCCAATCAATACACAAGGATCTACTCCAGTTACGTTATCTTATACAATAGTGTACAATGTTATACAATGGATGTACAATGTTATACAATAGTGTGCAATGGTCTATCCCTGGGGCTCATGTGATAATGAGAGTACAATATGCACAATGAGTATACAAGGATATGGGTATTCAATAAATACAATATGGAAGTGAAACGCACGTCACAATATGTATTTAGTGAATACAAGGGGATAACATCTCAAAAGAAGATCCATATAGTACCAATCCGTGATAACAGTCGTGTCAGCATCAAGTACAGTAATCTAGAGCAAGAATATAAATCCATACAAGTATGAAACGGTCAGAGAATGTACTCGCCTGATATCCTGAGTGTATGAAGAGAATATACTGTCCGAGGAGTGGTGTCTGTCTCCTATAGAACAGCACAAGTCACAACAAGTCTAAAATGGTAAAATAAAGTTCTACTATGCATTCTACATGATTCTAAGTCAATCTAGGCCAAAGTCAACTCTTGGTCAACTTTGGTCAACCCTAGAAGTCAAACTAGGTCACCCTTGTCTAAACTAGGCTATATTAAGTCTAATAATGTAGTACAAGCCCTATCTAGACTTACCAAGCTATACCACACTGCCTAGGCCTATTTTCAACACAAATGCATACATTGCCTATTATAGTAGTATTCAAGTATACACATGGCATAAACATGAACTTGTACCCATACAACCGCATGGCCCACTAACATGGTATCCCCCAATCAATACACAATGTAACCATCTACAAAAAGCCATACACATCTATATAGGGACCCACACATCACAAAGCATATATTAATTTATATTCATATAATACATTGCATTACGTAGGTATATAGTCACATATAGAGGCTGCATTAGGTAGGCATATAGGGAATATGAATAAATGTAGGTGTGTGATAGGGCTATAATGACAGGGAGGGAAATTAGTGGTAAGTGACTATGTGTGTGTATAAAGTTGTGTGTGTGGTGAGGGTGTACAGGAGTGTAGTGTGTGTGCTATGTGCATTGAGGCATACAGGAGGATATGTGCACACAACTAGGTAGGCAAATCTGGAATTAGTGTAAGCATTTAACAGTGAGTGTGTGCATCATACAACAGTGATCATATATCCTTGCAGGTATTTTAAATAAGTGAAGAGGAGGACAGTGTGCAATGCATAGGTGTGTGTGAATGTGTAGAGGAAACGTGGGCTAAGGTTGTGTGTCAACATTCAAGTCAAAAGGAAGGGAAATCAGTCCAAATTCCACATCCCATTCTCAGTTTTCAGTCCCAATATATTCAGTTAACATAACCATTTAAAACAGTCCCTAAATCAGTAAAACTGGGACCCAAAACAGTCTATTAATTCTAAACAGTCCATAAAACAAGGGACAGGAATCAGTGTTGTGTGTGACAGTGAAGAAAAGGAATAGAGCCAATTCAGTAAAAAGGAGAAAAGGGAAATCAATTCATGCTCTATTTATCAGTGTAAGAAATCAAATTAAAATACAAGGAAGGGAAATTATAGCCATCTATAACATATGTGTGTGTAATGGTTAGCAAGCCATTCTCAAGAATTTCTATATCCTTGTGTGTGTGTGTACATGTGCAGGCAGTACAATCATAAAGAGAAAATGTGTGTGTTAAAGGGTGAAGGATGTGTCATGTGTTAGGGATACAAAATAGCTAAATGGAATTTAAACCTGGAAACTGTGGCAGTGTGGGTATATATAGAAATCTGTGTGTTCCAGATTCTTGTGTGTGTAGGTGCAAATCTCAGGTTCAAATCAAACTTAACCAACCACAAATACTAAATATGAAATCCTATATTTCAGCCATAGGCTAACCAGATTTGAAGGAAGACACAAACTCTAATATACCCATTACCTATTAGCAGTTAATCACATAGGAACAAAATAGGATACATATAGAGGGCTGTGTGATGATGCAAATCTCAGATTTTGCTACATATCAAATATTCTCATATTTCGCATGAAGAATTTAAACATCACAACAGTGAAACAATTTTTTTTCCCCCACTGAATTCTCAGTTTTAAAACCCAACTTAACAATTAAAACAGTCCTCAACTGAAACCCAGATTTAAGAACCAAAACCACATCAAAACAGTCCCATTTTGACACACTACTAGTAAACACATAGGTGAACAAGTTAGGAATTTAATCTACACTATTAACAGTGATTAATGGGTAAAAATTGATGACAAAATCTAATTTTGAAAACTGGAAAATTTCAGAAATAGAGACTGAATAAAGAGGTATCAAAATTTAGGGAAAATGGAGAGTTGAACAATAAAATTGATTAAAAACCCAAATACAGTGGTAGGTAATGAATGAACACAATGTGTACGTGTTATAGAGTCCTTTCGTGTCCACCTAAATGGACACGTACGTGTCCAATGCAAGGAAACTCTAAAACAGACACACAGTGCACTGTTCAGTGCACTGTCTCATGCACACGTGCACTTGTGTCGTGTGCATGACACATGGAACTACTGTGTCTCGTGGTCAACCACATAGGTAGCCCACCTATAGGGCTAACTCATAGGCCAACAAGCCAGTGTCTAATCCATGTCTGTGTTAGATACAAGTGCCGTATCAGTAAAAAAAATCCCAGTGCACAGTGCCAGTGCAATCCCCGTGCACGTCGAATAACTCCCAAACTCGACCACGAATTGACACAAAATTTGGGGAGAGGGATGACAGAACATGCCCCAACAATCTCCCAAAATTTCGTGTCGAGACAATTCGTGTCGTGTCTAGAAAGAACCCCGAGGTGCAGGGGATTCCTATTCCCACGCGCGCGCGTGTCCAAGACGTGTGCACGCGTGTCCAAACGACACGACACGTGCACGAATCAATCCCAGTGCACAAGGAATGGATAAACGACACCAAAAAACAAATTTCCAATCAAAAATATTGCATGAATAAAATCGAAATGCCCTCAGTGGCATTTCGACAAACACCTATACTACAGTCATGATACGTGTCCAAATGGACACGAAACTTAGGATACCCGACACAAAACCTATACTGATGCTTAGGGGACTCCTAGGGCTCCCTAATGATGAAGACAAAACGAATTTTCATGGAGGGATGAGGAATTTACCTAAGCTTGAACCTTCAAGAAAAATCCCTATTCAAAGGCTCTCCTCTTGATGTCCCAATCCACCAATATCACCACAAACTGAAATGGATTATTTATGACAGCAAGAATAGATAGATTAGGATCTAATAGAAAAGATTTGAATGGAAAAGGAAGAGGAATGGAATTTTAGGGATTTATTGAATAGGAACAAACCTTTCCTTCTAGACTTGAGCTTTCCTAAGAAAGAGACAACCCTAAACTAAGAGAGTATTTATAGGGTGGTGTTCCCAAGGAGGATATGGTGGATGGCCACTTAGCCTAGGGCTTAGGGTTTTGAAACTTGTCTTGGGCTTTGGGCCTAGTCATTAAACAAATGACTTAAAAGTCACAAGTCATGGCTTGTGGTCAAATCTTTCTATTCAAAACTCAATATCCTTAATTGTTTCCACTAACTAGAGTATGGTTGACCTAACTTAACCTAGGATCTCATATCTAGTCAAGTCCAACTTAACTAGGGTTAGGTCACAAAGTCAAAGCTAGTCAAAGTCAACCTAGTCAACCTTCAATCAAACAATTCCAAAATAAATTCTAAAAATTCCCAAAAATTCCAATAAATCCTAAAATAACCAAAATATCCTCTAGGCTAAAATGTACTAATCAAACATCCTAATCACAATGACTAGGCTCTATGTCAACAGTCTAAGGCTACACTAGTCAATGCACCAAAATCATAAGTCATGATTTAAATAGTTTAAAAATGATTAGAAATTACCAAAAATCATATTATTAAATAAATATCATAATTAAATAAATTAAAATACAAAATTTCAAAATTACCCTTAATTTAAAAAACTGGGTGTTATAAGTCTACCCACCTTAGAAAAATTTCGTCCTCGAAATTAAAATGGTAGTAGTCCTTCTAGGTCAAACACCCCACAATCAGAGTCTCAAACATACCGTCAGATAATCATATGCGTCTGTCCAAAACCATGATACTCAGAATCTCCGTCATGCCAGTGAGCAAGGCTACGATAATCACAGAGTCCTCAACTATGGTACATATCTCTAGAACTATGGTATTTAAAATTTTTGCATTGCCGCGCACTTGGCAGCGAAAATCTTAAATTCCCACACCCGAGAAATACATCCATAGTCCGACTATATGTCCTCACTATGCCTGCTAGCATGACCCTAGAGGATTCTAAAATCTCATAATCGAGGCGACCTAGCCTATACGACTTATCTCAGAAGAAAATTAAATCATAATGAAGCACCAGATCGAAACTTATCAACAATGAAGAAACAGATAGGAACAGATGGAATTGAATTTTCAAGGCAGGAATCGTAAAATTGAATCAAAAGAACAGAACCTGCAACTAGATCTCCAACGGCCTGAGCATCCTCGGCTGTCATGGCGAAAGCTCGCCCTGGCTGGCCTCCCCTGGCCTGCTGCTGATGCTGGACGAACCTCTGCTGCTGAGTCTGCAATGGTGGTCCCCTCTGCTGCCCTGCCGGAGCTCTAGCTCCTGGTGCTACCTGAGCCAATGGTGTCGGTTTCTTGGGACACTCTCTACACTGATGCTCCACTGATCCGCATAGTAAACACATACCCAGCCTCTTCCTGCAGTCGTCCCACCCATGGCCTTGCTTCTTGCAGAAGTTACACACAGTGTTCTGCTGCTGCCTGGGTGCCTGCTGATACTGCACCTGTCTCAGTCCCTGATACTGAACAGGCCTCTGCTGCTGCTGCTGGAAATGGGCCATCGGCTGCTGATACTGCTGCTGAAACTCATGCTGAACGTGCGGCCTCTTGGCCGGTCCTCCGCTGCTGCTGCCTCCAACTGGGTCTCGCCCCCTCTTGAGCCTAAGCTCAAGATCATCCTCCGCCAATAAGGCTCCCGTCAAGATCTCCTCAAAAGTAGCATCTCTGTTCCCTTTGGTCAGGGACTTGACCTCCATGACCAGACCCTTCCGGAACCTCTGGGCCTTCATCGTCTCGCTCAACCCCTCAACAAACCTGCCAAGACGGCCAAACTCTCCCGCATACTCCTCTACTGAGAGGCTCCCCTGGACCAAGCTCTCAAACTGCGTCTCCAAGGCTCTGACTGCTGAATCTGGGAAGAACTTCTTCTTGAAGAAGCCCCTGAACTGCTCCCAAGTCTGCCCTGGTATCCCCATTCTGGGGTCCGACTGATACCAGGTGCGAGCAAGATCTCGCATCCGGCTAGCTGCTGCCTCGATCTGAAGGTCTGCTGGAATCCTGGCCAAGCGGAAGATCTCCTCCATATGCTCGATCCACTCGTCGGCATACAGGATCCCCTCTGTCCCCAAAAAGTCTCTGGGGCTCATCTTCTGAAACTGCTCGATCCCCGGTGTCTTCGGCTGCTGAACCACTGGTCGAGCTGCGGCTGTCGTGACGGCCAGCTCCATGCCTTTGTCCTGTCGAGCCTGCTGTCGGTCCATGAACTGCTGGAAATACGCGAACATCTGAGCTGCGTCCACATGTCCTGGAGGCGGTGGCGGCTGGAAAGCATCCTCTGGAATGACTGGGTCCTGCCTCCGAACTGGTGAAGGCATACCCTCAGCTACTACTGCTGCTGAAGTCCCAATATGAGCAGAGGTGGCAGGAGCTGTAGCCTCCCGACCCTGCTGAACTGGCTGAGAGGTAGCAGTCCCCTCTACAGTATCTCCATGAATGGCACGCTGTAATCGCGTCTCCACCATCCTGAAGACAGATCAAACAAACAATTGCTGAAAATGAGTCGAAATAGCAAAGGAGGACAGTTATATTCAAGGAGAACAATATCAGCAAGAACTGAGATGGTATGAATTTGATATGAGTTTTTCCTAGTGTGATTGAGTACCTTTAAAATATCCTAATCCTATTGCAGGCTGTAGTGATACTCTAGTTCGAATACCACTACATAAACTCGACCTACATGGGCCACCACTAAAAACGTGTCACGACCCGCACCCACTTTGAGGATACGAGAACGTAACGACGCCCAGCCTACGCCGCAGTGTCGGCGGTAGAACGCTGTCCTAGGTCAATCATCTAATAATATAAAGGTACCTGTACAGTATATACACTCCGAATGGAGGACACATAACAATATACAGTCTCAATCACATCTAAGGCAGAATGATGAAAATAAAAGATAGATAGATACTAGAATAAAGATCCACATGATACAATCAGAGAGAAAGAGTCTAAGTGTCTACTGCCATACAAACTGAACATCCAACTCAATACAAGTCTCTAATACTGAAAATGAAAGAATATATACAATCAGATCTCAGAAGACAGAAATAGTAAAACCTAGACTAGGGAGCCTCAGTCTCTAAGCTAGTAGATCAGGCTGGAAATTTGGGTTACACATGTCATCTACAGCTGTCCCATAGTAGGTGTCTATGCAGGCCTCCTCCTCATCCTCTGTAATATTTTCAACAGGTCCAGTCAGGACGGGAGCGAGCACAAAACATCTCACGCAGTTCATATCGAGTTAGGAAATATAAAGCATGCAATAGAGTAATGTACATGAAACGCTGAAAGAAGAAGATATATAAAAAACAGTAGAGATTTGATAACAGGAAATATCTAAATACGATAAGTAAGAACTGTAAGGAACATGTGATTTTAGAGTACAATCTGGTTATGTAAACGGGCTAGGAAAATGCAATGGTAACTCCATTGTACGTGGGTGTACAATAGACATATACAATAGTTATACAATGTTGTACAATAGGATTTGAGTACATAACCAATTCTACTCCCCCTCCCCAATCAATACACAAGGATCTACTCCAGTTACGTTATCTTATACAATAGTGTACAATGTTATACAATGGATGTACAATGTTATACAATAGTGTGCAATGGTCTATCCCTGGGGCTCATGTGATAATGAGAGTACAATATGCAAATGAGTATACAAGGATATGGGTATTCAATAAATACAATATGGAAGTGAAACGCACGTCACAATATGTATTTAGTGAATACAAGGGGATAACATCTCAAAAGAAGATCCATATAGTACCAATCCGTGATAACAGTCGTGTCAGCATCAAGTACAGTAATCTAGAGCAAGAATGTAAATCCATACAAGTATGAAACGGTCAGAGAATGTACTCGCCTGATATCCTGAGTGTCTGAAGAGAATATACTGTCCGAGGAGTGGTGTCTGTCTCCTATAGAACAGCACAAGTCACAACAAGTCTAAAATGGTAAAATGAAGTTCTACTATGCATTCTACATGATTCTAAGTCAATCTAGGCCAAAGTCAACTCTTGGTCAACTTTGGTCAACCCTAGAAGTCAAACTAGGTCACCCTTGTTTAAACTAGGCTATATTAAGTCTAATAATGTAGTACAAGCCCTATCTAGACTTACCAAGCTATACCACACTGCCTAGGCCTATTTTCAACACAAATGCATACATTGCCTATTATAGTAGTATTCAAGTATACACATGGCACAAACATGAACTTGCACCCATACAACCCCATGGCCCACTAACATGGTATCCCCCAATCAATACACAATGTAACCATCTACAAAAAGCCATACACATCTATATAGGGACCCATACATCACAAAGTATATATTAATTTACATTCATATAATACATTGCATTACATAGGTATATAGTCACATATAGAGGCTGCATTAGGTAGGCATATAGGGAATATGAATAAATGTAGGTGTGTGATAGGGCTATAATGACAGGGAGGGAAATTAGTGGTAAGTGACTATGTGTGTGTATAAAGTTGTGTGTGTGGTGAGGGTGTACAGGAGTGTAGTGTGTGTGCTATGTGCATTGAGGCATACAGGAGGATATGTGCACACAACTAGGTAGGCAAATCTGGAATTAGTGTAAGCATTTAACAGTGAGTATGTGCATCATACAACAGTGATCATATATCCTTGCAGGTATTTTAAATAAGTGAAGAGGAGGACAGTGTGCAATGCATAGGTGTGTGTGAATGTGTAGAGGAAACGTGGGCTAAGGTTGTGTGTCAACATTCAAGTCAAAAGGAAGGGAAATCAGTCCAAATTCCACATCCCATTCTCAGTTTTCAGTCCCAATATATTCAGTTAACATAACCATTTAAAACAGTCCCTAAATCAGTAAAACTGGGACCCAAAACAGTCTATTAATTCTAAACAGTCCATAAAACAAGGGACAGGAATCAGTGTTGTGTGTGACAGTGAAGAAAAGGAATAGAGCCAATTCAGTAAAAAGGAGAAAAGGGAAATCAATTCATGCTCTATTTATCAGTGTAAGAAATCAAATTAAAATACAAGGAAGGGAAATTATAGCCATCTATAACATATGTGTGTGTAATGGTTAGCAAGCCATTCTCAAGAATTTCCATATCCTTGTGTGTGTGTGTGTACATGTGCAGGCAGTACAATCATAAAGAGAAAATGTGTGTGTTAAAGGGTGAAGGATGTGTCATGTGTTAGGGATACAAAATAGCTAAATGGAATTTAAACCTGGAAACTGTGGCAGTGTGGGTATATATAGAAATCTGTGTGTTCCAGATTCTTGTGTGTGCAGGTGCAAATCTCAGGTTCAAATCAAACTTAACCAACCACAAATACTAAATATGAAATCCTATATTTCAGCCATAGGCTAACCAGATTTGAAGGAAGACACAAACTCTAATATACCCATTACCTATTAGCAGTTAATCACATAGGAACAAAATAGGATACATATAGAGGGCTGTGTGATGATGCAAATCTCAGATTTTGCTACATATCAAATATTCTCAGATTTCACATGAAGAATTTAAACATCACAACAGTGAAACAGTTTTTTTTCCCCACTGAATTCTCAGTTTTAAAACCCAACTTAACAATTAAAACAGTCCTCAACTGAAACCCAGATTTAAGAACCAAAACCACATCAAAACAGTCCCATTTTGACACACTACTAGTAAACACATAGGTGAACAAGTTAGGAATTTAATCTACACTAATTAACAGTGATTAATAGGTAAAAATTGATGACAAAATCTAATTTTGAAAACTGGAAAATTTCAGAAATAGAGACTGAATAAAGAGGTATCAAAATTTAGGGAAAATGGAGAGTTGAACAATGAAATTGATTAAAAACCCAAATACAGTGGTAGGTAATGAATGAACACAATGTGTACGTGTTATAGAGTCCTTTCGTGTCCACCTAAATGGACACGTACGTGTCCAATGCAAGGAAACTCCAAAACAGACACACAGTGCACTGTTCAGTGCACTATCTCGTGCACACGTGCACTTGTGTCGTGTGCATGACACAGGGCACTACTGTGTCTCGTGGTTAACCACATAGGTAGCCCACCTATAGGGCTACCTCATAGGCCAACAGGCCAGTGTCCAATCCGTGTCTGTGTTAGATACAAGTGCCGTATCAGTGAGAAAAATCCCAGTGCACGGTGCCAGTGCAATCCCCGTGCACGTCGAATAACTCCCAAACTCGACCACGAATTGACACGAAATTTGGGGAGAGGGATGACAGAACATGCCCCAACAATCTTCCAAAATTTTGTGTCGAGACAATTCGTGTCGTGTCCAGAAAGAACCCCGAGGTGCAGGGGATTCCTATTCCCACGCGCGCGCGTGTCCAAGACGTGTGCACGCGTGTCCAAACGACACGACACGTGCACGAATCAATCCCAGTGCACAAGGAATGGATAAACGACACCAAAACACAAATTCCTAATCAAAAATATTGCATGAATAAAATCGAAATGCCCTCAGTGGCATTTCGACAAACACCTATACTACAGTCATGATACGTGTCCAAATGGACACAAAACTTAGGATACCCGACACAAAACCTATACTGATGCTTAGAGGACTCCTAGGGCTCCCTAATGATGAAGACAAAACGAATTTTCATGGAGGGATGAAGAATTTACCTAAGCTTGAACCTTCAAGAAAAATCCCTATTCAAAGGCTCTCCTCTTGATGTCCCAATCCACCAATATCACCACAAACTGAAATGGATTATTTATGACAGCAAGAATAGATAGATTAGGATCTAATAGAAAAGATTTGAATGGAAAAGGAAGAGGAATGGAATTTTAGGGATTTATTGAATAGAAACAAACCTTTCCTTCTAGACTTGAGCTTTCCTAAGAAAGAGGCAACCCTAAACTAAGAGAGTATTTATAGGGTGGTGTTCCCAAGGAGGATATGGTGGCTGGCCACTTAGCCTAGGGCTTAGGGTTTTGAAACTTGTCTTGGGCTTTGGGCCTAGTCATTAAACAAATGACTTAAAAGTCACAAGTCATGGCTTGTGGTCAAATCTTTCTATTCAAAACTCAATATCCTTAATTGTTTCCACTAACTAGAGTATGGTTGACCTAACTTAACCTAGGATCTCATATCTAGTCAAGTCCAACTTAACTAGGGTTAGGTCACAAAGTCAAAGCTAGTCAAAGTCAACCTAGTCAACCTTCAATCAAACAATTCCAAAATAAATGCTAAAAATTCCCAAAAATTCCAATAAATCCTAAAATGACCAAAATATCCTCTAGGCTAAAATATACTAATCAAACATCCTAATCACAATGACTAGGCTCTATGTCAACAGTCTAAGGCTACACTAGTCAATGCACCAAAATCATAAGTCATAATTTAAATAGTTTAAAAATGATTAAAAATTACCAAAAATCATATTATTAAATAAATATCATAATTAAATAAATTAAAATAAAAAATTTTAAAATTACCCTCATTTTAGAAAACTGGGTGTTACAGACCCCGTCGCAGCCGCTGAAATCGGCCGTTATGGAACCCGCCTTGCACGAGCACAATCTAGGCTCGTGCGGTATCACGCCTTAGCGAGGACGATCGCTCCTATAGGAGCAGGGCGTGACACTCACCCGGTGAGTATCTCGTAGATGGTCGACGCTCTCTGTCGCTCCTTCTTAGTGGAGCCACTGGTGCTGGCTGTATACCAACAGCCTCCTCCTCTTTAGGAACCTTCTCCCTGGCATGCTCATCCTCCTGAGGGACACCCTGACCACCATCAGCAGGCTGATGATCAAGGTTGGGAGCAACTCCATGTACTGGCTCCCCCATAATTGGATCCTCTGCGATGTCCTCTGGAAACTGCTCGAAGCGAAATGACTCTAACTCAGGCAATTCCTCAGCCTCAGAAGGCGTCTCGGAATCCTGAGTGTTGGTCATGGTCTGATCCTCGACGAATACCACGTCCCTGCTTCTGTAGAGCTTTCTTCCCACTGGGTCGTAGAGTCTATAGCCAAACTCATCCCGACCGTAGCCGACAAAGACGCATCGCCTCGTCTTCGGCTTAAGTTTGGTCCTCTCGTCCTTTGATACATGCACAAGGCCTTACAACCAAACATTCGCAGGTGATTGTATGACGGCTCTTTGTCGTACCATACTTTGTCAGGCATATCACCCTACAAAGGAGCACTAGGAGATAAATTAATAACATAAACAGCTGTGAGAAGAGCCTCACCCCAATAACTGCCCCGCAAGTTTGCTTCTGACAGCAAACACCGTACCCTCTCCATCAGCGTCCTGTTCATGCGCTCCGCTACACCATTGAGCTGAGGTGTCTTGGGCGGAGTCTTCTGGTGTCATATCTCTTGCTCTCTGCAATAAGCATCAAAGGGACCGATGTATTCGCCGCCGTTGTCGGACCGAACACACAATAACTTCTTGCCCGTCTCTCTTTCAACAGAGGCCTGAAACTCTTTGAAAGTAGGCAGCACCTGATCCTTGGTCTTTAAGGCATAGACCCAAACCTTCCTGGAACAGTCATCAATAAAATTTACAAAGTAAGAAGCACCACCAATAGATTTTACCTTCATAGGACCGCAGACATCCGAGTGAATCAACTCGAGCAACGCCGACTTCCTTGAACTTGGGTGACTTTGGAAAGACACCCTATTTTGCTTCCCAGCTAAGCAGCGCGTGCACTTCTCCAACTTTGTAGACTTGAGCCCTGGAATCACCTTCCTGTTCACCAAGTAGCTCATTTCCTTCTCGCTGATATGGCCGAGCCCCTGTGCCACAACTCGGTAGATGCACCACTGACGGCGTTCAACTCCTGCGATCCTTGTGCGCTCTCCTCCATATAGTAGAGACCGGACTTTTTGCTTCCTCTGGCAATCACCATCGAACCTCTGGAAAGCTTCCACTGACTATTCCCGAAGAGACTGAAGAATCCCTCATCATCCAACCTTCCAACCGATACCAGGTTGAAACGGATATCAGGGACATGACGAACATCTTTGAGAACAAGAACTGCACCCGTCTTCGTCCTCAAATGCACATCTCCAACGGCAACCGCCTTTGACACATCTTCATTGCCCATCTTCAATACTCCACAGTCGCATGTCGTGTAAATGGCAAATAGTGCCTTGTTGTGAGATACATGCGCTGAAGCACCTGAGTCCACCAGCCAAGAATTGTCATCGCAGACGAGGTTTGTGATAACCTCATCACCTACGACGATCACATCGCCTCCATGTATTGAAGCCGCCGCTGTAGTGTTGTCATCTTGCTTCCCCTTGTCGCCCTTCTTCTCTCTCTTCCGAGTGAAACAGTTCCGCTTGATGTGGCCCTTCTTGCCACAATGGTAACACTCCGAGTCCTCGTACCGACCCTTGGACTTTTCCCTGCTTTTGCCCCTACCGTGGCTCTCTGAAACCAATGCCTCTGAGTGGTGGGATGTGGATGAAGTGCCCTGAGAACGTCTCCGCATCTCTTCATTCAGCACCCCGCTCTTGGCAAACTCTAGACTGACCACGCCTTCTGGAGCAGAAGCGATCATAGATACTCGTACGGTCTCCCACGAGTCTGGCAATGTACATAGCAACCAAAGTCCTTGAACCTCGTCGTCGAACTTGACTCCTATCGAGGATAGCTGGTCCACCATGCCCTGGAACTCACTCAAGTGATCCGTGATGGATGCACCATCTTTGTACCGCAGACCCATCATCATCCGGATCAGGAACAGTTTGTTTACCCCGGTCTTTTTTATGTACAAAGATTCCAGCTTCTCCCACAACGTCTTTGCATGCTCAATATTGGCAACGTGATTGTACACGTTCTCGTCAACGAACTGCCGTATGTACCCACACACCTGTATATGCTCGAAGTTCCAGTCCTCATCGGATTTGTCACTGGGCTTCTCGGATGCAAATACTGGAAGATGCAGCTTCTTGACGAACAACAAATCCTTCATCTTGCTCCGCCAATAATGGTAGTCGGTACCGTTCAGGTTCATCATGCGCACCGCTTCGCGTCCATCTCTGCTTCCTGGTTTGACTGTCAACTCCTGACATTTCTTTGAACCAAAAGCTCTGATACCACTCTGTTGGGAACGAAGCGCGGAAACCGTTCCCCCAAACCAGAAAGTCCTGCAAGAGAACCGAGCAAAAGCACACAAACCAAAAACACCAAACACAATCACAGACACAAAGATTTTTGACATGGAAAACCCTTGCGAAAAAAACTACGGGACGATCGGAGTCCAACTCTGAAGAACCTCCACTAATGGCATAAAGAGAATACACCCTCTACAAGCTCCTCCCGATCCAACACGGATCACCACAACTCACTTGAAAGAAGAATTTTTTTGATTGCGGACTCCGAAGAACAAGAGATGCCGAAAAATTATTCGAAGCAATCTCTCCTTCACAATAGTCCTCCAATCATAATTGGTTTGCCATAATTGGAAGCCCAATTATATGGAAAGCTACTATATGAAGGGTCTAATCATAAATATATAATCAAAATAAATATGAAAATCCAATCATATATTTCCTTATCATATATGTTCCAAAATAGGATCCATGCACTCCCTGAGCTTTCCGACACACGGATGGCGCTCGTCGCTCTCCGGTGTATTCTCCACATAGGTTGGGAACCCCACCCCCTCCAACATCGTCTTCTCCCAAACCCAAATCTGTCCCGCCGCTGTCGCGCCCCCCACCTCCATCCCGTCGTTGTCGTGCCCCCGCCCCCGTCCCGCCGTTGCCGCGTTCACCACCACCACCACCACCACTACCACCACCTTCACTATCACCACCACCACTACCACCACCTTCACAATCACCACCACCACCATCATCATTACCAACACCACCACCTTCACAATCACCGCCCCCCTCCCCCGTCCCGCTCCGCCCCCCTCCGCCAACACCACCACTGCACAGTGGCGGTAGCCAGCAGTAGCAGCGACAACCAGTAGCGGCGGCGGCGGCAGGCAGCGGGGGTGAGGAGGGGGGGACGCTCGCCGGAGAGGAGGGGGAGGGGGACTCGTCGGCGAAATAGGATAGAGTGGGGGGAGGGAAGAAATTGGGTTCGGAGAAGAAGACAATGAGGAAGATGGACATTTTCGTCTTTTTTAAGGGGCAAACATCGTTGACCGTCAAAACTGACATTTTCCGTCCAATGTGAGATAACTTATACATTTAGCAAACAATGTGGGGTGTACCGCATAAATAGGTCATCCAAGTGGAGTGCCACTCAAATTTTTTCTATTTAAAATTTAAGTTTAAGTCTCTATTTTGGACAGCTAAGTCAGCCCTTATGACTAAATCCAAATCCTGTTCTAAATAATATATAGACCTAAAGGCAATTTTTTTATATTATACAAAATCCTAAAACTAAATAATCTTTTCTAGATTTAACATCTTTATTGATAATCTTTAAACTTCAGCTCAAGTTAGTCTACAACAGCAGCTCATTAAGATTTCTATTTCTAGTTTAACGAGATGCTCTTAAGTCGAATTTGAGCTCTGAGTTGTAGTCACATCCCAAGTTCTAGCTGTTCTATAAACTTGCTCAATAAAAGTGACTAAGGTTTAGAATAATAGTAGTTTACGGAAACACTACGTTGTCTGTGGTCTCTGTCCACCGGACGTGACTGTGGAATACGTGTTCTAAACCCCTTCCCCCCCCCCCCCCCCCCCCCCCCCCCCCCCCCCCCCCCCCCCCCCCCTATTTGCGTGGGATCCGTCCACTGGTAATCTGCTAATGAAAGAGCGCCACGTGGACCGTGGGCCAAAACTGCGGGCCAATAACACGGTCCACATAGCATCACTAAATAGTTTAAGTAATATTACTAATCAATCTTAAGAAATATTTAGTCTATCAAATTTTGATCAACTTGGGTTAGCTGTAGGGGCCGGTTCCCAGCTAGCGGTTGTCCGAAGACACTTAAGTACCGTGTCGCATATGACTATTTATACCTGGTTGATAGAAGAACCATTTTGTCTTGTACCCAAACTACTCTCTACTTTTAAAACTTTAGATTTGCAATTTCACTGAACTATTTTCTTTAGCATAAATTGTTCGAATTAATGATCAAAAGTGAACACTAATGACACAAATGAAATACTTTAGTATTGTTATTAGAAAGCACACTTCTTAAGACACAATTTAATTATACCATCCTTTGTTTTATGTTCAAACATAATAAAATAATTTTATTAAACACAATATATAATCGATATTTAAAACGATAATAATTTGTATACTCTTATTCTCAACAAGGCATGTATTGTATACTCAACAATATGTGTTTAACAGTAAGTCACAAGAAACTGTAGTAGTATGCCTCAAAATATATACTTTCTGACTAGTTATAGAACAATATTAACAATAAACTAGTTTTCTGAATAGAGACAATATACAAATGTTGTAGCAACAGTTATTGAAACAACAATATCAAATTTTACATATAGTCAGTAGAAACAATATTCAAAGAAAGTTCTTATGCAATTAATGTTCCTTTTAACACAATTAGACTGAAATTGTTGTCTACTAAATTATAGAAAACTTTAACCAGGATCAATAATATTCGCTGTTAAGGCCAAAAGAAAAATATGTTGTTAACACTATATGTCCGAAAACAGATATTTCTTAAAAAAACATTCCTTAATTTTAAAGACAACAAGCTACGTGTGTCTTATACTACTAGAACAGAGAAGTGACCAGGTGAACAAAAAGCATAACATGTATTAGCAAATATTCTTATTGCCTTCAGCAAGTGTCCGGGCTAAATGTAGAATAGCTAGCAAGTATTTTTCGAACAAAAAGAATATTTAAATAATAAAAATTTCAATAGAAACAACTCTTAGAATGTTGTATAAACTTGCTCCTTTTTCTGTCTACCTGAAAACAAAATTAAACAAAATTCAGTATCACCGGCCTATGGGAATGTCCTATTGAACGCACTGCTATAAGGGTTGATTCGAGTTCTATGTGCAGATTGTTCTCGAACTATCCTAGCTGTAAAACCTTCGTGCTACCGGCTTCTCGCTGTTGCACACAACTCGGAAAGAATAATCCGAACTTTACTTTCGTCCGAACGAAGAAACAGAAGAGTAGAATTTTTCCTTGAGCAGAAGAGAGAAATAGAAGAGAGCTTTCAATTTAAAAGGTTGTATCTCTCTTCTAAGAATAAATGATTCTCTACTTACATATATATAGAGAGAACCCAAATATTTATGCATTTTTTAAGGCCCTAGGAGCCGGACATTGCTCAACGCAGGGCCGGCCTGAAATAATTTATTGCCCAGGGAAAATCTAAAATGATACCCTTGTTCAAAAGATATATTGAAAATAAAGTATCAAATTTGTGTGTGTGGAAAGATTCAATATTTCATTAGCACAAACATATTTTACTTAAGAGTAACATAACAATTTAAGTACAAGCGTCTTGGTCACGTTTAAACAACAATATCATCATAATGTTCTACAAAATCAATAAAATTAAACTCTTAGCCACAAGAAACCTAATAATGTCTTTGTAATGCATCATCAATATACAATTAAGACTCCTAGACATAAGAAACCTAATAATGTCTTTGCACATAGACTATCAAGATTATCCAAAAAAAAAAAATTGAGTGGCACCCCCACTTTATTTATCCTAATTTAAGGTGCACCCCACACAATCACATTAATGTAAGGTACTCCCCCACTTTTGACAGAAATCGTCCTCTACTCATGTCAACCTCTTTGACCGAATTTTTCTGATCAAAATATCCCTATGTCTTATGTTATTTCCAAGGTATAATTTTCGATGGAAAACAGAGAAACGAAACAGTTGTCTCAATAGTAACAACGTTTCGTAGCAACACTTCAAATAAGGTGCACCACAGAGATCCTTGGAGGATTCTGGGTAACGAAAATCTAAAGAGGTTTCGTTACAACAGCAAACGAAAGTAGAGCTTCTTTTAGGAAGGTACAAATCGAGTTGCTAGCAGCAGCAGCGATGAAAGCCCACAAGAAGTATCTGATTAGATCAGAGAAGAAGAGAAGGAAAGAAGAAAGAGAAAGGCTGCTTTGCTGGGGTGATAAGATTACCATTGCTCAAAACAAGATTCGCCTATATACGATCCGCTTCCAGGAACCAGCAAGTTCTAGAGAACTTCTGGAACGCTCGTCAGTCAATATTTAAGACTTGAACGAGCTTCCTGGACTTTACGGACTCCCTTAACTCTCTTCTTTGGTGCATCTTTCAAAGGAGGCCAATGGGCTCTATTTATAGAGTGGAGTGAGACTTCACCTCTTCTCCTATCCGATGTGGGGCTAAAATACCAATACTCAAAAAATAGAGTTTGATATTTTAGATCATCCCACAATCAGCATAGAAGTGTGCCAGTCCACGCCTACCCCCCGAACACTCCCGTGCATGCACGAGACATCCTGGAGTCCGTATCTGAGTCCGAGTCCGCACAACAAAAATCAACTTACATCTTTGTTGGAATTAATCCTTTTTTCTTCTAGGAAAATACTCCTACATGACACACACTTGTGCCCCCACCACACCTCATGTGCACACCTCAACACAAACAATGCATTATATTGAGATACTCACCATTTGGTGTTGCCGATGTAGGACTATCTTTCCTAGTCCAAAGACAAAACCACCAACAATCCCCCACATATCTCAATACATGGGTTGAGCGTTTCCCACAGTAACTGTCCATCATGCATTAGGAGAGATGTCGCTACGACTTGAATCTTCTCGCATAGGTTAAATAACAGCATGATACAAGAATGGACTAAGCCTTGAATTCTGTACCATAACTGCAATTCTTCATACTCACATAATGACATCAACTGTGCTTCTGGCTGCACATTAAAGGCCTTGTGCCAGCCTGGTTTCAGTGTATAATTTTTGGGCGTCTACAAGTTTACCCTCAAAAGACGGCCTGATATCTCTGTCCATACACTATAGGTGAGTTCTTTATAAAGAGTTATGGCATGAAGCATTGCGCTTCTTTGCGGTGCTATACCGCTATGACATGGCTTAAAGCTGAGGCTTTACCCCACCTGGGTACCTCATCGTAGTGTCATACTACTGTAGCATGAGTTCACAAGCCTCTTTGTAGTGCCAAACTACCCAGCATGAAGCCTTACGCTTCCGTGCGGTATTACGCCGCTATGACATGGCTTGCAAAGTCGAGGCTTTACCCTACCTGGTACCTCTTCGTGGTGTCATGCCACTGTAACATGAGGACATCATCCTCTTTGTAGTGCTGTCTACCTCTCTTTATTACGATTATCATACAACATTAGGCTACCTGCCTATTTGTGGTGCTACTCCGCTGTGACTTGGCTCACAAAGCAGAGGCATTACCCCTAACCGGAAACCTCATGGTGGAGTTACCCCACTATAGCATGGAGTTACACTCCTTGTAGTGCTGTGCAACCGTGCTTCCTGTAAAGCACTCCAGACATTCACTCTGCCTGAGAACTCTTTAAGACATTTAAGCCAACCTTCCCACATGATCTATTTTTCGCAGAAAACAACAGTGGACAACAGTGGTTGTAGGTCCGTAACCTCTCCATGCCACAGAGGACAAGTACCCACCGTTCCTGATATTCTTCCGGTTAATAGTCCTTACTTGAACCAAAAGCTAGATGCCTAGTAGATTTCTCTTTGAACTAATAGCATAAAACTTTATGGTAGGAATGTAATAACACAATATCAGAATGCCTTCAAGCCCATTTTAAAAGCTGCGTCATTGGCCAGCTGGCGCTTGAGGTCCTTGGTGAACGGATCCGCCAGGTTCTCCTGACTCTAAATATCAATCACTGTAATAACACCCCTCTTGATGAGATCGTGTACTGCCCTGTGCTTCAACTGCACAGTCCTCTTATTCCCGTTGAAGAGGTCATTTGATGCCACCGCCGCAGTCGCCTGATTGTCGCAGTATATCGGTATCCCCGGTATTTCTGTCCTAACCAATGAAAGATCATACATGAGCTCCCGAAGCCATTCTGCTTCCTCTGCTGCGGTATCAAGTGCAAAGAACTCAGATTTCATGGATGACCGCGAGAGCATAGTCTGCTTCTTCGATTTCTACGATATAGCAGCTCCATCTATTGTGAAAATGTATCCACCTGTGGACCTCTCGCTCTCCTTTTCTGAGTACCAGCTGGCATCACTGAAGCCTTCCACTACCGGCGGATCTCCGCTGTAGTGCAGTGTATATGTCTGAGTCTTCTTGAGATATCTCATAACCCGTTTCACAGCTTTCCAGTGCTCAATGCCTGGGTTGCTCGTAAAATGACTCAGCATTTCCACGGCGAAAGCTATGTCAGGCCTTATAGCAGTAGTCGCATACATCAAACTCCCGATTACGCTTGTATACTCCAACTGCCTGACACTTTTCCCTGAATTAAGCTTCAGCTTTAGATCATACATGTACGGCATATCGATCCCTAGAAGATCCTGATACCCGTAACGAGTGATCATCTTCTCAACATAATAAAATTGTGATAGCACTAGTCAAGTGTCTATCCGGATGATCTTGATCCCTTAGATCACATCAGCTTCCTCCAAGTCCTTTATACTGAACTTGCTCGAGATAAACTTCTTTGTCTCCGTGACACAGCCCATATCCGTACCTAGGATCAACATGTCGTCCACGTACAGACAAACGATCACACCTCTTCCATCAGCGAACTTCGTGTAAACACACTTGTCCGTCTCGCTGACCATGTAGCCATTTGATCTTATAAAATTGTTAAATTTCTCATGCCACATCTTGGGAGCCTGTTTAAGACTGTACAAGAATTTTACCAACTTGCAGACTTTGTCTTCAAGACCCTTTACGACAAATCCCACTGGCTGTTGCATGTAAATGTCTTCGGTCAGCTTGCTATTTAGGAAAGCCGTTTTTACATCCATCTGATGTATCACCATCTTATGTATTGCTGCGAGAGCAATCAACATTCTGATGGTGGTCATCCGGGCTACTAGAGCTGTCACGCCCCAGAACCAGAATACTGGAGAGCGGGGGCAGACATAGCCAGCTACGTATATGAAATAGAATCCATCTCGCTATACGGTCACGGCTGTCTAGATACATGAGGGTTTACTACAAGCCAACAGTCTCCTATGGTCATAAATAAGCCTAGTGTCTCAATCATAAGCAAGTAAGTAAAGGTCACAAGATGTATGATCATTAAATATACAATAGTAAGGCGTCCCAAATATTACATATTCAGCTGATCATGAAGCTAGTCGTTACAAAATGTTAGGACTAGCGAGAGTTTAGTCATACATGATCAACCCTAGGATCTGTCAATCATGTTACAGCCGTAGGCAGACAGTAAATAAGTGCAGTCGAGCTAAACAGGTGCTCGTCGGCTAAACACCTCAAAAGAATATTTTTACAATAAAGTGGAAGATCAAAAATAAATCCACTCGTTGCCCTGGTTACGTCTAGTCGCCACCATCGGGCTGGAAAGTCGGTAGATCCTCTGGAGCTGCTCCGAAATCTGGCCATACAAAACCAGCTGGGTCAGACCCCAGAAAGAGCAAGTGCCACAAAGGAAGCTTCACTTAGGAACTAAAATCAGCAATTAGCACAGAAGATAATAATATATAGTAAAACTGGAGAAAATATAACATCACGAGGATATACGGTAAGATAACCATGGGACCATTCAGATAACCAGGTTACAATCCTTAAACCAAACAAGGACCGGGATTGAAACCCTTCGTCTGAACCGAACTTGGTTTCTCCCATTTATCAGCAAGATAATATAAGAAGTCAGAGCATGTAATAATCTATACAGGATCAAGGCAAGACTAGACTGATAATTCCTCATTCAACAATCACGGCCAAGCAATAAGTACGGCTTGATACTTTAACTAGCTAGGGTTATCACATGCCTAGTTACTAGCAAGATGCAGTGAGATTATTCTACAGTCACAAGCCCTGCAGACCATCCAGGTTATCCAGGTCGAAAATTAGGGGTTGAATTCAGGTGGGTACATCGTCCAGGAAATGCATGTACCCTTAGATAGCTTGAAGGATGCAACACATGACAGTGTGCTGGAAATGTGCCCTACTCGACGGCAGGCTACAGATCCCAAGCGCGCCCAGGTAACGGGATTGTCTGTAGCTGGGAGATCTCGTTATGACTAATGTATTAATCTAGTTATTAGCCTTAGTCCATTTCAGTAGGTACTCCTGACCGTGGTACTCAGGAGTCCCCTCCTAGACATGATGCAAGACAGGACTGGATTATTTGTACAAGCACAATCGCCCACGGTGTCCAGGTTACTTATACAGGTCATGTCATGTCAGGTAACCGTCGCAACAGCTTATCAAGGTGTATCACGTCAGGTTATCATGTCAAGTATACTTGTCAGGAGTGCACCACGGCGGACCACTATCAGGTCATGTCATGTTTACTTGTCAGGAGTGCACCACGATGGGTCACTATCGTGCTCAGGTACATGTACATGGCATCATAGTGCAAGCATTCAATCAGGAGACCCAAGTTATGCTGAGATCACAAGACATAAACTAACAATAATAATAATAATAATAATAATATTTACCAGGGTAAGGCACAGAGAGGAACCCTGCGGCTCAGGGTCACTAGAACTCATGCGGCCAACAAGGAGAGCGCATACAACTTGGTAAGGACAGGGGCATGCGGCTAGGGAGTCAAGGGCGCATGCGGCTAGGGAGGCAAGGGCGCATGCGGCTAGGGAGGCAAGGGCGCATGCGGCTAAGGAGGCAAGGGCGCATGCGGTCCCAAGAAGTTGGGTCTCATGCGGCTGACGGGAAGCAAGCCCATGCGGTCAAGGAGGAAGGCGGCATATACGGCAAGGGTGATGGGCGCACATGCGGCTAGCCGAAGAGTAGTTCCATACGGCTGGCTGGGTTCGGCCCTCATGCGGCTAGCGGAAGAGCAATGCCTATGCGGCTCAGAAGTCATGAAGCCTTATGCGGCCAAGAATGATACTCAGTCTATGCGGCCAAGAGAAAAGCGGGTCTATGCGGTTGGGAGCTAATTACCCAAGCGGCTGAGGACGACAGGGGTTCATGCGGTCAGAGAATTTCATACGTGCGCAGTTCGGAGGAGTTCAGGCATATGCGGCTGGGAATAATGGGTACATATGTGGCCAGACTACCATGTGACTGGGGGAACACTTGCCGTATGAAATGTTCATGCGGTCAAGTCTAAGCACAGTTCATCTTCTCCAAAATTCCGAGAAGAAGAACTCCATGAGAGCCAAGTTCTCAAGTTCCATAACTCCATCATCCGGAGCCCAAATCCGAACTTTCATAGGTCAAAACAGGGCAGAACGAAATTCTCTATAACATGGAACCATCAAAACTTAGAAATAGTAAGATTAAATAGATCAAAACCCAAGATTTCTAAAAATAGAATAAACTTAGATCTACAAGAATCAGGCCATGGAAAGTAAAAATGCCAAGTACTAAAGTATGTTAAAATGCTGCAAAGAAGAGAATAAAACAATAAAATTAGAGTTCCTCCATGAAGCAAGCTGCACTTGCCTAGACCCCCTCTCTCTCTGGTAGGTGAAGAAGTTAATGGGGAAAGAAGAAGAGTAATGAAGAGAGAGAAGGAAAAATGGGTAATAAATACTAAAGGTGGTGGTAGGTAGGGGTTCACCCTTGGTTCATAATGAACCAAGGCAAAACCAAGCCAAGCCGAACCAACCCATGAAATAAACCAAGCCAAGAAGGAAGCTAAGCAAGGAATCATGCAATATAAGATAAAATACGTACACGTATTCCAAAAATACGTAATACGAACCACAGGCATTTAATTTAGGTCCTTGTCTCCAGCTTCTGAATCTTCAGATCTGGGAGCTTCTCATAAGCCAGACACCCCACACTCGAATGACATTTAATTTAGGTCATATTTTGAACAAGAGTTCATGAGGAGTTACGTCCGAAGTTGCATACGGCACTCTATTTAGAATAAAAGTGGCCGTGAATGCAGCTTCTCCCCAGTAGCATTTAGGAAGACCCACAGTTAGCAGCATTGAGTTCATCATTTCTGTCAATGTTCTGTTCTTCCTCTCTGCTACTCTGTTAGATTGAGGAGAATACAGAGCAGTAGTCTCACTGATGATTCCATGTTCTTTGCAGAACGATGCGAATTCATGAGACCTATACTCTACATCTCGATCACTTCTGAGTAGTTGTAGATCGGTTTAACGTTCAGCTTCAGCCCTGAAGTCTTTGAACTACTCGAATGCTGCATTCTTCTACTTGAGAAGTCATGCGAATGTGCAATTCGAAAAACACTTCGAATCGACTTCTGTGGAGAATTGATAAAAGTCACAGATATCTGAGTGTACTAACTCCAGATAATCAGTACTTTATTTCAATCGTCTGAGCAGCTTCCCAACAGTCTTGTATCTGCACAGACCTTAAAATCCTCCACCTCCTTACCCTCACATTCTGAAGATAAGGTCCTGGTAGGACAGCTTGAGTCTGCTTCTATCATAGAACAACTCTCAGTCCATTTAATAAAGTAACTTCATCGCTATCAACAGAAGTTCGAACATTCCTTCAATACCGAACATCTTTTCGAAGCATGTTCCTCGCCAGAAAATTACTATCTGGCTAGTACGAATGTCCATCTTTCAAGTCTGTATCAGATAACAGACTTCCTGAGATCGGATCTTCAAAAATCTCGGGTACGTGTAATACGTATTCCAGTATCCTTGTCGGTGGTTCATAACCACTATCTCGATCTTCAGATATTCTGCTAGGTACATGTTCGCCATCGAGACCTTCGTCATAACATGGCTCGTCCTTGGTGAACAGCTCATTCGAGAGCACACGTGGTCAGATGCACTAGTGTCAGACCACTAGTTAGCTACCACACTAGATAACTCAACCTGTGCAACAATAACAACCAAGTTAAGTAATCAAAATAACCAAGTTTAGCCATACCTGTTATTTTGGTTTGGGCTTGGATTTGTATTCACTCTTGTAGTGGCCATTCTTGCCACAGTTGAAGCAAGTCACGTGGGACTTGGACTTCTATTGCTTGAACGATGGACCGTTCACTTTCAGATTAGTGGAGTCCTTCTTCTTGTGATGAGAAGCCACCTGCTTCCCCTTGAACTCTCTTATCTGCACCAAGTTGGCCTTAGCCAGTTGTTTGGACAGAGAGTCCATCTTCTGTTGAGATCACATTTCGTCCTCAACGTGGATCTCTTGTAGAAGATCTTTCAAGCTAATGTCCAGCTTCTTCCGATGCATGCTAGCATAGAAGTTGCTCCAACCAGCATGAAGTTTCGAGACTATCACTCTAACGACAAACTTGTCGACGAGGGGCATCTTCTCGTCATCTAACTTCTGGCGCAACTTCAAGAATTCCTTCACTTGAGATAACATCGCCATCTCGTCTTCGAAGAGCCACTTGTGGTACTTCTCGATGATGAAGATTTTGGACCTGTTCTCATCGTCTTCATATAGCTTACCCAAAGAATTCCAGATCTCTTTGGCTTTCACCTTCTTAGAATATGACTCTGCCAGAGAGTCTTCCATAGAATTGAGAATTAGCAGTTTACAGATGTTGTTTTCTTTCTTCCATTTGCTCTGCTTGACGAGTGCAGCAGCAATAGCATCTGCAGTTCCTCCTTCTGGAATCGTCGGTTCATCCTCAATCAACACATGGTCTACATCCACGAGTTAAAGATTAAGGATGACCTTCCTATTCCAGATTTGGAAATATTCTCCGTCGAATATCTCCAACTTGTTAAAGCTGGTATAGATGAGAGAAGCATGAGAGTTTTCCATCTTCTAATCTTGCTTTGAGATTGTTATTCCCGAGACGTAATTTTTGATGGAAAACAGAGAAACGAAACAGTTGTCTCAATAGTAACGACGTTTCGTAGCAACACTTCAAAGAAGGTGCACCATAGAGATCCTTGGAGGATTCTGGGTAATGAAAATCTAAAGAGATTTCATTACAACAACAAACGAAAGTAGAGCTTCTTTTAGGAAGGTACAAATCGAGTTGCTAGCAGCAGCAGCGACGAAAGCCCACAAGAAGTATCTGATTAGATCAGAGAAGAAGAGAAGGAAAGAAGAAAGAGAAAGGCTGCTTTGCTGGGGTGATAAGATCACCGTTGCTCAAAGCAAGATTCGCCTATATACGATCCGCTTCCAGGAACCATCAAGTTCTAAAGAACTTCTGGAATGTTCGTCAGTCAATATTTGAGACTTGAACGGGCTTCCTGGACTTTACGGACTCCCTTAACTCTCTTCTTTGGTGTATCTTTCAAAGGAGGCCAAGGGGCTCTATTTATAGAGTGGAGTGAGACTTCACCTATTCTCCTATCCGATGTGGGACTAAAATACCAATACTCAAAAAATAGAGTTTGATATTTTTGATCAGCCCACAATTAGCATAGAAGTGTGCCAGTCCACGCCTACCCCCCGAACACTCTCGTGCATGCACGAGACATCATGGAGTCCGTGTCCGAGTTCGAGTCCGCACAACAAAAATTAACTTACATCTTTGTTGGAATTAATCCTTTTTCCTTCTAGAAAAATACTCCTACATGACACACACTTATGCCCCACCACACCTCATGTGCACACCTCAACACAAACAATGCATTATATTGAGATACTCATCATTTGGTGTAGCCGATGTGGGACTATCTTTCCTAGTCCAAAGGAAAAACCACCAACATCTTATTCCCTTCCCGTGATCCCCTTCCACATCCTTCAACCCCCCGCCATCGTGACCCTGCCGACAGATCTTCCCCGCCGCCCCGCCACGTGCTTCCGCACCCACCTCCCTCTTCTGTCGTGCCCTCCACCCTCCTCCCTGTGCGCCTCTTCTTCACACTCTCACTCCATTTCACAAACCCTAAAAAAACCTAATGAAGAAGAACATGAGGAAGAAGCAGATGAAGAACGAAAAGATCAGGGGGGGTTGGCTGTCCCCCTCCCGACCATCGGCGAGGAGGAGCGCGGGAGGCGGGGGTATGGGCGCGGGGCGGGAGGCGGCAGAGAGGGGACGGGGGTGGCAGCAGCAGCGGCGACACAACAGTGCACGGTGGCAGCAGCAGCAGCAGCGGCGTGGTGGTACGCGACAACAGCAGTGGCCCCTCCTGCCCCCGCAACCCTTCCTTCTACCTCCCGCGAGGCCGGAGCTGTGCCTCCCACACCTCCCCCCTTTCGCCTCGTCGTGCAGCAGCGGCTGCGCCCCCCTCACCTCGCCGATGACGGCCGGAGAAGGGAGGGGGCGGGGGGGGGGTTGGTGGTTGCCAGAGAAGGGAGGGGGGGTTCGACTGTTAACCGGAGGGGAGGGAGCTGTTGGCCGGAGGGGGGTCAGTAGGGGTGGGGTAGGAGTTTGGGAAGAAGAGATTGAAAGGGTATTTTCGTCCAAACATGTCGGTCAAAGGGGTTGACTGTCACTAGAGGACGGTTTTCGTCAAAAGTGGGGGTACTTTACATGAATGTAATTGTGAGGGGTGCACCTTAAATTCTGGTAAAAAAAGTGGGGTGCCACTCAAATTTTCTCAAAAAAAATTCCAACATAACAAGACTATCGTACTATAGCAAAACTATAGCAAGACTATCACCAAATAAAATGTTCTGCGCCTATATACTAAGTAATCAAATAGAAGCATTTCACAACTAAATTATGACTATCTAGAATTGCTAATTTGTCTTATTATGATATTTCAGTGTATATATGTCTATATGAACATTGAACGATGTATAAGTTTTAGACTTTTAGTGATAGTGACTTTGAGATATATACTATCAAAACAAAAGTGGTGGTAAATGATAATGTTGGAACTTGGAAGAAAATTACGTCATTCAAGTAGGTCCTAGGAGAGTTTCATTGCCCACAAGTAATGCTTCTTAATACAACAATAGTCTTGCTACAACATTGATGTCGGTGACACAGACATTTGGTAGACCACAAGATCAAAGTGTTAAACAATATAGAATATAACACAATAAATATCAGTGTGCTTGGGAAAAAAATAAACTTCTTAGAAATTCTATAATTAATTAATACAAATTCTAAATAATTATCCCTCAACATTGCTAAAAAAAATAAGTTATCACCATAAAAAATAGTACCCATAGTAACTAAAATAATTCGCCCAACAATGTGCTAATTGCTAAGGAACAAGTGAACCATAGATGCTACATCAGTTAGTAAATAAAAGGGTCATATATACTGAAAAAATAGAGAAACTGGATAAAAATTTATTTATGTCTTCTTTTAAAACAATTTGCTACGGTATAAAAAATAAACAACAACAACTGATGTTGTCTAAAAATAATGTCTATATGCAAAAACTAACCACAATTGAACACGACCTAGGGATGTACTAAAGCAAAACTAACCAAGGCTCAACCAGAGGCCACAAACATCTTTTTTTTTGCGATGGCCGCGTAGTTCAACTCCGATATCGTCGAATTCCCATGAAGAAGTATAGGAAAAGAGATTGAAAAAAAAGATTTTGTGGTTCAATTATAAACCAAAAAGAAGAAGGAAGAGAGAATTAAAATAAGCAAAAAAAAAAACCATTGGACCATCTGGAATCGGAAGCGACGAGATGAATTTCTGAACTTTTTCTTCTCTAAATGGAAAAGATCCAAGCGCGGCTATTCAAATTCCCCAACAAACCTGATTCTTTACGGTGCCCTATTTGTTTCTCCTTTTTATTCTTTATTAGAAGGTTGTGGACTGGACTTTGTAGAAGACAACATATTTAAAAGTATGTTTTAGTACTTATTTTTAGTACAATTATTAAAAAAATTGGGGCCCCTTGGGCATTGGGGCCCCTGGCCCAAGCCCCGTCTGCCCCTCCTTCGGGCCGCCCCTGGCTCAACGGATGAATGCCAATATAACCAGACAACAGACTTGGTTTTTTACTCACTTGGTCTTAGGAGTGCAACTCGGACGGGTTGGGTCGGGCTTGAGGTCAACCCGAGCCCAACCCAAAGAATCATAAGCCTAGCCTGAGCTGAAGTCCAACCCGATCATGGGTTCAACATATGACGTACAAGATCAAGCCCGGAGGATCGAGTTGGGTTGGGTCGGGTCCATCGGGTTTATAGAGTTCTAATATAATATTTGAAATAAATTTAAACTAGTAATATTAAACACATAATCAAATGACAATCAAGCGAGCATTGATCATTACAAAATACAAACTGAAATAAGATTTAGGATAATGAGTTGAAGAGTTTGGGTGGAGGAATTTAGAATTTAAACTTTTTATTTAAGAAGAGTTTGGGTGGAGGAACTTAAACAAGATCCAACGGATATTATCATAGAGATGCTTGGGGACGCGAAAGTGAGGGGATGCACATTTTATTTCCTGTGGAGGAAGTAATGTGAGGGTAACCAAAGTGCAGGCCGGTTTCGAGTACGGTGTGATGCGATGCGAGTAGGATACGAGTACAGTGCAGGTGCGGGCCTTCGGGCTGGGAGTGTGTCCTTCAGGCCAGGAGTTTATAACACAATTACCTCTTTCAATAAATATATATATGAGAGGGGAAGGGAAGCTGCAGACCTAGATGAGCAGACCGGAAAGTCGCCTACGCCGACGTGAGGGAGAAGGAGCCAAAGGTGGAAGGGCTCCAGGTCATGACGTCTGGAACTTCCGATAGACAAATTCCTACTTCTCTAATCCTGTTGGCCACTGCGACCCCGAGCAGCCGTGAGACCCTAGCCGTGTCCCAGTCGTCAGCTGATCTGTTCCAGAGGTATTTGATCAGGACAATACTCTGGGAGCCCGTAACGCAACCGAGGGTGGGAGAGGGAGGATTAGGGAGTCGCTGCACCACCGCTCCCTAAACAAGTCCACCTCTCCGTGCCCGACCGAGAGGCGCATCCACCGCTCGCCTAAGGCTCTCTCCGATAGCAACCTACGCTAAACCAATGAGGCAGAACTGTTAGCTTTAGCGACGGACGGGTGGACATGGGAAAAATATGATGCCTTCAAGTACCGGACCCAAAGAGAATCCGACGACCGAAGCCTCCACCATTGTTTCACCGCCTGCGCCTCTGCCACCTCCTTCAGTCGATGAACGTCAAGCCCTCCCTCGGATGTTGGATGGGCTACCTCCTTCCATCTGGCCCAATGACGACAATTATGACCCGATTGGTCTCCCCAGAGGAAACAGTTGAAAGAAAGATTGATGGAGTTGAGCACCTTCTTAGGGGGATTACTGGACGCAAGGATGAAGATAGTCATCGATGATAATGTTAGCCCAATGATTATATCTTGTTTTTGAATATGGCTAATCAATTAAGTTTAACATAATAACATCACTAATATTCATGTAATCACTATCATGTTGCTACTTAAACTTAGTATTGTCCTAAATGTTCACTATATTAATATTGCTATGCTTTATTATATTGTTCTGTTTGTCTAACATGTACTTGTAGACATGCAGTGAGCATGATTAAGCTTTGTCAAACCAGGACATATGCAATGGAGAATTTTTGATGGGCCAAAGACGGCATCATACAAGGAGGTTTTTCTGAACCGCCCAACGAACTATCCGGAGCCTCGCATCGGAGGTTCCGCTGCCCGGTCAGCAGACAGGGGTCGAGGGATAGCGCCCCCCGTAGGGTTCAGGAGCGAAGCCACCGAAAGGTATTCAGATTTTTAGATCTGTTTATCTTTGGACGACCGTCGTCAAGGAAAAAGACGTCTTCATGTTTGCTCAAATATCATAAGAAAGGCATCATCAAAGGGCTATTAGTTTTCCTATTTGATCAATATAGTTTTCATATTTATTGAGTCTAGAAATATGATGTAAACTGCATCGTACTGGAAAATAGGCTATCCAAGAAACGTTTTCAAAATACTCTTTTATTTTGAAAACAAGCTCACTTATAAAAGCCCAAACTACTTTCTAACTGCTTGATCTTTTCAAAAAGCCCAAAATCAATTTGCAAAAATCTTGACAGAACTCCAACAGAATTTGGCCCGAGTTCGGTCCGAATTTAGCTATAGTTCGGTTAGTGGACGTTGGAATTTGAACTTGGTCTCCCTGTAGTTACGGATCTTGTCGAGATTTTCTCATAGAGTTCTGCTTGAATTCTGCCCGAATTCTGACACAATTCTGCCTTTGGAAAAACTATAAATAGAGAAGGATTTCGATCATTTCAACACACCAATTCACTTTCATATCTCTTCTCTATAAGCCTACTACTTCTTCCAAAGTATTCTGAGTTATTTATTTTCAAATCACAAGCCAGTTACAATCCTCTAGTCGATTTGCTAGTGCGGTACGGTCTAAAAGTTTCAGAGTGATTGTAATCAGAGGCTTGATTGAAGAAAGACACTTCACAATTGAAGTTGGTCGAGTATTTTGCGTTGTAGAAGTTGCAAGAACTTCGGATAAAATCTTGTGGTGATTTTCCATAGTGGATTCAACTCGAAGCTAGAGTTCTTCTGACAGGAATAGTCCTCACAAGAGGAAAACCAATATACATCGTCATGTTTGCATTTGCTTTCTGATCTCTACTTTTCATTTACTTACTTGTAATATATTATCTGTGATCTTGTTGCTAATAATTTTTTAAATAGCTAATTTTTTGCTGCCTACTCTATTCACCCCCCTCTAGAGTATAGTACTTTACATCCCGTTCCTATATACAGTTGGTATCTATAATTGGTATCAGAGCTAGGACTCTATTATCTGGCTTAACATCCTTAGAGTAGATCCTTATTATCGATTGTTAACCTCTGATTCCAATTGCCTACAATTGGTATCAGAACAGGTGCTCCTTATAGAGATATTTTGGCTTAACATCCTTGGAGCAGATCCTCATTATCAGAGCGGGTTATACAGGTAAATCGAGATAACATTGCTATTATATTCTTATTTATTACAACTATTACATAGATCACAGTATCACATATGGCAAGTATGTACTTCACAACTGTAGAGCAATCCACAAATAGACTCCTACTATTTGATGGAATAAACTATAGTTATTGGAAGACACGAATGAGCTTCTACCTGAAGTCTCTAGATTTTAACATATGGTCAATTGTTGTCAATGGCTACAAAAAGCCTACTATCACTTCTATTCTCACATCCTCTATAATCAATAAGTCTTATTATAGTTACACGGAGGAAGAGAAGAAGTTAGCTAGCCATGATGCAAAAGGTATGCATATATTTTATTGTATTGTAGACACAAATGTATTCAATCTTATTACTACTTGCACAACATCTCATAAAATTTGGAAAGCTCTTGAAGCTACTTATGAGTGCAGATATGAAAGCAAAGCTAGCAACTTCAGATAGAAGGATAGTCTTCATAATAATACAAATATATGCATGATGGAATTGGGATTTAAGGTACAACACAATTCCTTATACGAAGAAGAGCTTGTATGTGACAATTGCAAGAAGATAGGTCATATCCAAGAAAATTGTACTACTAGTAGAAAGGAGAGTCACTACGAACGATCAAATGAAGGAAGATCATCGTCTCACAAGTACGCTAGTATGAGCATATGGTGTGAAAGTGAAGCAAAAGATTCTGAAAAAGAAGAAGAAGAGAGACCTCATCAAGCTGCAAATTTATGCTCAATGGCATTATCAAACGATGTACAAAACAATTCTTTTGAAGAGAGTGAATCTTCTCATAATGAGTTATCTGATGCTTTCAGTGATCTATTAGAAGAACACAAGAAAGTGTTAGATAAGTATAAGCAAGCTAGAAAGGATATTCTATCCTATAAGCGGGAGAATGAAAAGCTTACTTGCTTACTGAATGATGCTAGAAATACTTCTCCTTCTGATAATTCTACTGAGATTTCCACACTTGAGTTTAGATTGCATGAGGCACTTGATTGCATTGAGAAAAGTACTCAAAAAAATGCTAAACTTAAGGAGGAATTAGAATCAGAAAAGAAGAAGTATTCTATTACTTCATGTAGAATTGATGCTCTTAATGCTAAATATGATGAGATCTGTGCTACCTCTAAAAATTTAGAGATTAGACTAAAAAAATAGGTAATACAACCTACGACTCAGTCTAACACAAGACATAGTACATCACAAAGTCACACACGTCAGATCTTTTACAAAGGAAGCAAGCAGAGATAAAGCTTCACACAACCATGCTTTATATTACAAGTATACACGCACATCATGTCACCCCAATGCACGTTCTCATACTACTATACATAACACTATTAATACTTTCTGTCATTATTGTGGTTTGAATGGACACGTTTCTAATCGTTGTCAGATTAGAAAACTAGTTGATATAAACTTGTGCAAATGGGTTCCCAAAGCTACAAATGTGGATCCAAGTATTGGATACCAAAGTCTTCACCTAATATTTCAGGTGGAGCTACTTATGTCGAACCATAGAACCATGGAACGTGTTGGTGATTGCACAACTACAAAGGTCATCTTTCATGCAATTGTACCAACATAAGTGTGGTCACTTGAACCACTTTGGTAACATGCTAAATGATTTACTTTATATTTTTATTTATAGAATCTAGCATGTTCTTATTAATATTTTGTTATTTGATATCTTTTAGTTGTTTATTGTTTGAATCAATGTGAGATATAATCCTAGCATGACTAGCTATTTTGATTAGTTCACACTATATAGTATTTTATTTTCCATTGGTGTGACATATTTGTCTATGTATGCTCTTTACTTTTAATCTTTATTTTGAAGCATGCATAGGAGCTTATTTTTTTGAGTTAATATATTTTTGACTCTCTGTCTTTAATTTTTTAATGGTCGCTTCTTATCGATTTGTCTTTAACATGTCGTATTTACTTTGATCAGTATTTTGTAAGTATATATGTTTAACACAAGTCTCATGTTTACTTGAAAAGTATATACATATAATTTTAGTTTAACCTTGTGCTTGCATAATAAATTTTCTATTGTTTCTCAAATTTTATTGTGATTAACTTCTTATGAATCAATTACATCTTTGTCTGACAAAGCATGCATGTTTTTGATCTTGTGATATATTTTTTTATGCTTATTAAGGATACATAATTCATTTTTATTTATATATTGCTCATATGTTTCTTATATTTTTGTATAAATATCTTTATGGGGATATATGAGTTAAGTTCAAATTCTATATTATTTTAAAAAGTAGTTTCAAACTTGTGCTTATCTCATACTTTAGCTATTGATTACTTTGAACAAATTTATGTTCTTCTCTTATTAGCTTCTTCCTCAAAGCCTCTTTTAAATGATGTTTTTCTTAGATTTTTGGTTGATATTTTGGATACATGATATTTTTAATATCTTGATCTTGATAAACCATTCTTTGGGTATTTACTTCTTTTATATTTAGGGATTCTGGATTTCGATGTTGTTCGATGATACTACATATATTCCTTTGAATCTAAGTCCTTAAGAGTAGAGATCATTTTAGGAACAAGCCAAAATGGTCCTTCTGTCATGTTTACCATTAAAATATCAAAGACAAGTATTACAGAAATACTGAAATTGATTACAAACTTGCTTGTACAAAGAAAAGCCTAGAAAGAAATCTTAGGAAACAATCTAAGTGCAATTGTTTAGTTTTTGATTATGGAGGGCGAAGGTGGAGGCTGGAGAAAGTGTATCAACTCTGCCTTACTCCTTGGACTATCTGACGCAGTCTTTAGCTCTTGAAGAAATTGCCCTTCGTAGATTGCCAGCCTCTTGCAGGGGTGTGGCATCCTGCTATTTATAGTGATATGTGTTTTGAGCCGCATATATGGCCCGTGGTCATGTGGCTACAACAGCGCGTAAAGACCTGCTCTTTGGCTGCCAGCTGGCGATTTGTTTGGATTTTGTTGCAGTAAATCTGGGTGGTTGAGACTTGGTCAGCCTGCCACGTGTCCTATCGCAGGATACGATTAATCTGCTGGAGTCATTTTGAGCCGCATGAGTCTTTTAGTTTTTGGCCATATTGGGCCGCATAAGACTCATGCGGCTTAGGTCGCAGTCTCCCTTAGCTTAAGGACTTTTGAGCCGCATAGATTCTGTATTTTGGGCCGCATAAAGCTCATGCGGCTTAGGTTACAGGCACCCTTGGCCGCATGAAGCTTAGAGACTTTAAGGCTGCATAGGTTGAGCCGCATAAGGATCATGCGGCTTGGGTAGCAATCCTTCTGGCGGCATGACTATGTTTAAGCACACGAACCCTATTTTTAGTGACATGACATTTTGTCCGATAACGTCTTATCTTTTTGTCAAAGTGTCAGAGCTGTCATTTTTGTCAGTTTTGACAGAGTTTGTCAGCTTTATCAGAAGGACTGATCAACTTAGCCGCATATCTTCCTTCTGCGGCTCAAATCAGTCTGGTTGCAGACGGGCCGCATGGGGTGCTGAATCTGTCATGCGGCTCTCCTTTATGCGGACCAGTTTGGCCCAAAGTGCTCATGCGATCAATTGTGATCCGCATGAACCCCATATTTTTTATGCTTCTACAAGACCTCGTTCAAAGTTTTCAAATTGCAAATTTGGAATACTTTGAATAAGAAGCATAGAGATATGTCAAGCCGCAGGGAGTCTTCAAGTCAGGAGAGACCTTTAGCCACAGGGAGATCTTGAGCCGCAGGGAAATTTTGAGCCGCAGAGGGATCTTAAGCCGCAGGAAAATCCTGAGCTGCAGGAAAATCTTGAGCCGCAGAGGGACCCCATCTAGCCTGCCAGCTGTCACTGTTGCATTTAATTTCTTGATTTGGTTTTGGATTTGGGTTCTCTTTTCGAGATAAAGCCGACGGTTACTAGGGATAAAATCTCCAAACGTCGTCATTATCTTTAATAATCTTGAGAATCGAAGCGACACTCTTCAGAAACTCTATAAATAGGGGTCATTTGGAGAGAGATTTTTCTCTTTCACTTTCTTCTCCTTCGTCTTCATCTTTCTGTCTCAAATTAGCCATGGCTCCAAAAGCTTCCAAGTCGACTGGTGCTGCGGCCAAAAGGAAGGGACTTGCCTCTCCGTCGAGAGCAGCGGACTCTCCTTCCATTCATCCCGACGTACAACCCCATATCAGGGGTAAAGACGGTGGGAAGACGACGACTGAAATTTTGAATGGCCATATCGTATATTTTATGCACGGGCCTGTCATATATTGTCTCTGTGCTTTAAGCCTAGTCGATGCATGCCCTTTCTCATTTGGACTGCATGTGTTCTGTATGGTAGGGCCGTATGGGCTGAGCCCCATAAGCGTTACACATTTGAACCTGAACCGCATAAGTGTCCCAAGACCGATTCGTATGAGCACTTCATGACTGATTGTGCCTCATGACTGAGCCGCATGAGCACTTCATGACTGAGCCGGCCTCATGACTGGACCGCATGAGCACTTCATGACTGAACTGCATAAACTGCATAAGTGCCTCATGACTGAGCCGCATGAACCGCATAGGTGCCTCATAATTGAGCCTCATGAGCACTTCATGACTGAGCCGCATAAGTGCCTCATGACTGAGCCGCATGAGTTCTGTTTGGCTAGGCCGCATAACTGGCTAGGCCGTATAACTGAAAAAGGAGCCCATTCACTTTGTCTTTATATGACTATCTTCTTTCTTTAATTTTTGAACATCCATGCCGAAGGCTGAGACCATTGTGAAGGAGGAGATGCCGTCCCCTTTCATCAAACAAGAGTCACCGTTTGTTAAGGAGGAGGTGATACCAAAAGTTGAGTAAAAGAAGAGCTGGCGTCCATCGGAGAGAAAATTACTCCCAAGATTGAGGCTGCTGTAAAGGAGGAACCCAAGTCTGAAGGTAGTAGCACTGGGAGTTCTGACCCTCCTACTCCCGTCGAAGACCTTAATCAAATATATCTTTCGTATGTGAAATGGCTGAGGGAATGGTATATGCCTCAACACAACTATGATCCTTGACTGTAGGGATCCGTGGGATGCCATGTAATTGCTGTTTCCGGGAATATGAAAAATAAAAGTTCGTATTTGTCTTTGTGTTTCTGTCTGTCTTTAGCTGTAGTTTATGTTTTGCTTCTTTTGGACACTAGTGTAATCATTTACTGGAGGTGTAGTCCTATGAATCTAACTAAAAATAGAATACATTCACTCCATTTTTTGCTTGTGGTATCTGTGGTGCTTGTATTAGAGGGCCTAATACAGCATTTTGATAGAGAATATCCCACTTGGGGACTTTTTGTGGAGCTATTGCCCTTTTGTGCATCTGAAAATGCGAGCAAATAGATTTGAATAATATTTTGTGGACCTACTACTCTTTTTGCGCACCGATGGTGCGAGTAATAGATTTGGATAACTTCTGTGGACCTATTACCCTTTTGCGCATTGGTGGTGCGGGTAATAGATTTGAAACGAAACCTAACATGAGTAATATGGATGTGATCGGTTCGGATAAATGGCAGAGCTTTTCTACTCAGAGGTAGTATGGACATGATAGAAGTGAACTCTGTAGGGATGTATAGAACTCAGTGGTAAGGTGGACGTGGATGTTCTAGGATCAAATGTACAACCACGTAGGGGTAGTTGTACGGGATATCCCGCAAGGAAACTTTTGGTGGACCTATTACTCTTTTGCGCACTGGTGGTACGAGTAATAGATTTTGAGACAAAATCTAACATAGGTAATATGGACGTGATAGGTTTTGTGGTCTTAACACCTATCTTTTATCCCGGGCTGGGTACAGGTGTTAAGTTAAGAGACTATCGGGATCAGATGTAATATGGACGTGACACACGATAATCAAGAATGATTTTTGGTGGACCTATTACCCTTTTGCGCACTGGTGGTGCGAGTAATAGATTCGAGACAAAACCCAATAGGGGTAATATGGACGTGATAGGTTTTGTGGTCTTAACACCATGTCTTTTATCCCGGGTTGGGTACAGGTGTTAAGTTAGGAGATTGTCTATATCAGAGGTAATATGGATGTGATATATGACAATCGAAACATCAGAGCGGAAGTTCAGAGGTATCAATATACATGACTTGTCACTCGGAGAGATGCAATGTGAGTCCCCTCGGAGGGAACAGAGTGTAAGTTCAGAGGTACCTGATGTACATAACTCGACACTCTAGGTAGTATGGGGATGTTTTTAGACATAGTATTTTTTTTGGAACTTGCTGTTTATGGGTATCATGAGCAAGTCCCCATTATGCTTTGCGAGCCGGTATGCGCCATTGGAGAATACAGTCTCGATAATGAACGGACCCTCCCATTTAGGCTGGAATTTGCCGGGGATCTTGTGAGTCATGACCATTGGTCGGCGAACGGCCAAGACGAGATCGTCGACTTGGAATATTCTCTGTTTGACTTTCTTGTTGAAAGCTCGAGAGATTCGCGCTTGGTAGAGCTCTATGCTTTGTTGAGCTTGTAAACGCTTCTCGTCTAAGGCTTCCAGTTCTTGTAGCCGTCGATGGTGGTTGTCATCCGACGTCAATCGATAAGTAAGGGCCACGCGAAGCGAAGGGATCTGAGTCTCCAATGGAAGTACTGCCTCGCTCCCGTAAACCAAGGAGAACGGTGTATTTTCTGTAGCCGTCCGAATCATATTGCGATACGCCCATAAGCATTCGCCAATCTTTTCATTCCAGTCGCGTTTGTTTGAAGACACGAACTTTTTGAGGAGCTTGATTATAGTTTTGTTGAAAGCTTCAGCCAGACCATTAGCCAATGGATTATATGCCGTCGAGGCCATGTTCTGAATCTGATTTTTGTCACAAAATCGATAGAAAGCGTGGCTTGCGAACTACGGACCATTGTCGTGAATAATCCTTCGGGGCAGTCCAAAATGGTAGATGACGTAATGTTTTATGAAACTAATCACGTTTGATGTCTTTACCTCTGCAAGCGGAACAGCTTTCGCCCATTTGGAGAAGTAATCGGTGATTGCAAGTATGAACCGATGCCCCTAAACGACGGTGGGGTGATTGGCCAAATGATGTCCATTCCCCATGCTTCAAATGGCCAAGAGGCCACTGTTGGGTGCAAGAATTCGGATGGCAGATATATAAAATCTGTGTAGATCTGGCAAGCCTTACACTTTTTTGCATAATCAACTGCATCAGCTACCATTGTGGGCCAGTAATAACCCACCCGGCGGAGACGATCTTGCAATTTTGGGCCAGGTTAGTGAGCCCCACAAGCGCCATCGTGAGCCTCGCATAAGGCTTCTTTGGCTTCTGTATTTGACAGGCATCTTAACAGTAGCCCATCGTCGGATCGTCGATATAACATTTTTGTCTCTGTATCATAGAAGAATCTGAGAGAGCGCCTTCTGATTGAAGTTGCTTCCTTCAAATTTTCTGGCAGAATTTTATAGACTGCAAAGTCGATGAGCGGGCGTCTCCAGTCTTGTATGTCGTTGGTTATCTGGGCGGAGTAACTCATACCCAGTTGAACATTGTTCTTGGGATATACCAACTCATGGCCTATCACGTCGACTAGATGATAAGCATCATTTGGAACTGCCAAGGAAGCGGCGAGGCCTGCTAGGGCATCGGCTTCAATAATTTGGAGCCTAGGAACATGCTCTATAAAGAACCCCTCTAAGGTTGCAATGATGGCAATTGCTGTCTGATGGTAGGGAATCAGGTCCTCGTTGCGAACCTCGTATGAGCCTCGGATCTGATTAATAATTAGCTGCGAGTCGCCATACGCCTCTAGGTACTTGACCCCCACCTCTTTTGCGAGTTAGAGTCCGATGACTAGAGTGTTATATTTGGCTACGTTGTTTGAACAAGGTTCTGTGAGAGAATACGCTCGATTGACCACCAGTCCAGAGGGAGAAATTAATACTACCCCCGACTCCAGCGACGATATCACTTTGTGGCTCCGTTCTTGAATCACCGTCAAAGAACATTCGCCAAATGGCATCATGTGAAGACATGTTTGAGACGACGACTTCGTCGGGGATTTTTTATAAATTTTGGCTATTTCTGAGCCTGGATGGGCTGCTAAGAAGTCGGCCAGGGCTTGACCTTTGATAGCCTTTTGCGAAATAAAAACCATGTCGTAGGGGGATAACAGTATCTCCCAGGTGGCTAGACGAGAACTGAGTGCGCCTGGTTTGGTCATGAGAACCCTGAGAGGATTAACTCGTAAGACAACATGGATGGTCTGTCCTGTCACATAGTATCATATTTTCTGAATGGCGAACACTAGGGCAAGGCACTCCTTCTCTACGACGGTGTACCTATGTTCTGGTCCTACCATCATCCGGCTGAGATAGTAAATAGCTTGTTTATGCCCGCGTCATTATTCTGTGCTATCAAAGCACCGAGGGAGTGTTCCATCGTCCGTACATAGAGCATGAAGGGCTTTCCGACGACTGGGGCTACCAGAACTGGCAAGTTCGTCAGGTATTCCTTAATGTCATCAAAGGCACGCTGACATTCCTCGTTCCATATAAAAGAGACACCTTTCCTCATGAGTTGAGTGAAGGGTTGACATCGCCCTGAGAGGTTAGATATAAACCTCCTGATGTAGGCTAGTCTTCCCTGAAGGCCGCGGAGTTCACGGAGGTTCTTCGGTGGACTCATCTCCAGGATTGCTTTTATTTTATCGGGGTCTATGTGAATGCCCCGGGAAGTAATGACGAATACGCCCAGGAAAGACTTGGTGGGATTCATCTTCAGATTGTGCGCTCGCATGAGGTTGAACACTGTTCTCAAATCATGTAAGTGATCATTTTTGGAGCGACTTTTGACGGTGATGTCGTCAACATAACACTCCACCGTCTTGCACAAGTGATCTCTGAAGATGATGCTCATAGCACGTTGATATGTAGCACCGGCATTCTTCAGGCCGAAGGGCATGACCGTATAACAATACACGCCGATCGGTGTTCGAAATGACATATGTTTCTCATCATCAGGAGACATTTTGATTTGATTGTATCCTGAAAAGCCATCCATAAAGGACATGCGCTCGAAGCCACTCGTATTATCGATCATTATGTCGGTGATCGGAAGAGGGAATTCATCCTTAGGGCATGTCGTATTCAGATTACGGAATTCGATGCAAATTTGGATCTTTCTGTTCTTCTTGATGACTGGCACTATGTTGGCTACCCAGTCTGGGTGCTGCTCTTCACGGATGAAACCGCTAGCTATAAGCTTGTTTACTTCTGCTTCAATGGAGTTCATGATGTCTGGATGAAACTGTCGCTGCTGTTGTTTGACTGGTTTTGCGTCCGAATAAATGTTGAGCTTATGAAGTACGATCTCGGGATTTAGCCCTGGCATGTCTTCATAGCTCCAAGTGAAGATGTCGATGTATTCTCTGACGAGTTGCAACAACGACTCTCGCTCATCGTCCATCAGGCTTTTACTGACGAAGATTGGCTTTGTAGAGGATTCATCACCAAGGTCAACTTGTACGACCTCGTCTTCAATGGGAGGGTCTCGTAGTTCAAAGCGCTTCTCTCATCGTACATCCAGTTGTTGGACCTATGGCCCCAACTTAAGCAATTCGAGTAGATCTTCGTCTTCCTCTTCAATATCAGCGGATGTCATATGGACAGATAATATCTGCCTGAATATATCTCCAATGCTGCCATCGGAGTCGTAAGTGGGTGACTCGGATGGATGAGAGTGCCACTCGCATTCTTCATCGAAACTCTCGGGCGTTGTTGCTGGTGTAACATACCCGAGGCCGTGTCTGGATTTGTGATAATAGTCCTGAGATTTTCCAGCCGGTACTGACAGCTGTAGAGGCAATCGCCGACCGTTGCCGTAATTCAGGCCCGGGATAGCCTCCATGTCGTACCCCTGCTTTTGCATGAAGTACTTGGCTTATGGACTATACAGGTAGAGCGATAATCTTCTAGCATCGGTTCGAGATCGAACTCTTGTGGCGTGAAAGATTGAGGACCTTCTTTTCGGCCAAAGATGATCGTGTGACCCCATTCTCTTCTTCCTGGGACTAGGAAGTAAGCGCCTTTAATGGGATCAAGTTGATTTGTGGTATGGACGGTTGTCACCTGTGTGTACAGGTTAACGTCTAGACAGTCCCGTGCAGTATACATCAGATTAAGCTTATCACACTCAGAATAGTCCAACGGCAGCCTCTTATTGATGAAATAAGGAATTTTGTCCATAGGGATTACATCATCAGGAGAGGGGCTATCCACCTGTGCAACCAGGTACTTGGCGAGTTCTACGTCCTCTTTGGCTACCCCCGCGAGACAGGAGGTTGGGGCACTGTTTTGGGCAACTTGACCACCAAGGGTTCAGCTTGTGGAATTGGCTTGCCTGAGGGTGTCGGATCGACACTTGGTTGCCGGCTCGTCTTGGGAAGACGGATGACAATTGGCTCGGCAGGGGACTTTGTGTCTTCCGGTTGCCTTTGAGTAGATTTTGGCAATCAGATCACCATCGACGTTACAGAGGGCCTCGTATCTTCTTGTTGCCTTTGATTGGATTTCGGCAATCGGATAACCATCGGCCCTATGACGGATTTTGGCTCCTGGCTGGATCTCGGGAGCCGGATGACCATTGGTTCCAACTGTGCAGGCGAGGCAGAAGAACCGAGCACCTCTTTACGCAAAGTTGCGATGCGGGGTGCGGCTTTGCTCGGTTTACGGGCCTGGAGATAAATTCTCAAGGGTTCCTCTGGCCCTGTGATGGCCTCCATTTCGTCAGTTATGTGTTTCTTGGATTCGTCATATAGACAAGCCTCCGAAGAGTAATAAGATTCAACCCCTTTGAAGGGATCGATGTCGGCAAATTCAGTCTTCACGAAGCCGTGCTTACTGACATACTTGAAGCACTGGTGAAGGGTGGATGGTACGATCATATAGTCATGTATCCACGAACGTTCCAAAAGGATGTTGTAGGACGTGTCTGCATCTATGACGTAGCAGGTAACCTCCGTCTTCAGGTCACCAATATGACATTTCAATCGGATCTTCCCTAGGGGATCGTTCCTTTCCGAGTTGAAACCGCTAATGGCAGTATTGGTCATCGCTAGACGGTGCATAGGGATGCCCAGAAGTTGGAGCAAGCTTTTCGAGATGATGCTTATCGACGAGCCAGGGTCGATATGCATCCGATCCGCCTTGATGTCGCATATGTATCTAGTGTAGTACAAGGGGCGATCATGCAAGTTAGACTTGATCAACATGTCCTGTGGGGTAAATACGATGTTGGGCATTGTATCTGTGCCATTGCTGCCCTGTAGATCTGCTGATAGGTCTTTCCCTAGAGGCTTGACCTGGGCTAAGTAGGCCTCAGCATTTTGGAGTGCTTCGCTCAATGCGACACGAAGATCCTTGGAGAGCCTTAGGAGCTCGTATAATGACAACTTTGCTGGCGTATTAGCCAATTGTGCTAATATGTCAAAGTTGTAAGGTTTCTCCAGCCCATGAGGTGCATCGTTACGGAGTGGCATATCGAAGCGGGTTTTCTTTGGCTTGGGCTTATCTGCCGGTGGAGGCTGAGGCGGCCTTGGAACATCAGAGGCAGGCAATGTTGCCGGCTGAGGATCTTCGACTGAACTGCCCAGTGTGGGCTGGACTTGTGCCCCAGACCGGGTAACAACGGCTGCCGTTTCCTCAGCTTCGGCTGAAATTGTATGGCAGGATCTAAACTTCCTGCCCTTCTTCTCGTTGGTAGGAGATGACACCGCCTGGGTAACTTCAGGCACTAAGTCCGGGTGCACCCACATGATCTCTCCTCACGATGTGGTGAGAGGTACCAAATCAGATGTCTGGTTCCGGACGGGTGGAAGATTAGTAATCTCCATCATTGCCCGAGGGACAGGTATTACCCCGTCTGGAGTATTTGTTGGGGGGAAGTCACCGAATTGAATAGATACCATATTCACAGCCACAGTAACCTCTTCGAAATCTATCGACAGAGCTTTGAAGTCGATAAGACTCTGGATGTACCGCTTTAATTGGAAGCAGTCATGAGTGAAATGATGGACATAGCGCTGGAAGTGATAATATTTTGGGTCCTCCATTTCTGTCGCTCGGCGCTCGCGCCTTGGTGGAGGGAGCTGGATCCTACCCCCTTGCAAGAGCATATCGAAGATATGTTTGACATGACTATCTTCAAATGAGTAATTCACCTTGGACCATTGACCTTCCGCCTATTTTTGTTCAGACTTCTTGGTCGCATCAGCGACCAAGGCTTGTTTGTCTTTATTGTCCCGGTTGGAGGTGCTGCCACTGTTGTTGTTGTTGGAGGTGGAACCAGAACGTTTGTCCTTATCCTCTCCATCTGGGATGTGTAATCCCAACTGGCGAGCCTTCTTCAACTTTGCTTCCGCATTGGTAGCACTTATGATGAAGGTCGTCCAATCCCTGAACTGATCGTCGCCCATCCAAAGGCTAATTGCAGGGGGCAATTTCTTCTGGCAGATTTCAATCAAGGAGCTCTCGAGATTGCCTTGGGACAATCTCATTGCAGTTTGGCAGAACCGCTCGATATAGTTCCTTGTTAGCTCCCTCTCTCTCTGAACGACGTCCATGAGAGACGACATTGTCATATCATGCCCCACTTCGTAGAACCTCTCCAGAAATATGTGCTTGAAGCCGTCAAAAGAATGGATACAGTTGTCGGGAAGGTTGCGGTACCAGTCGAACGCGATCCCCTCCAATGCTTCGATGAATAATCGTGTGAGGATGGCGTCGCTATGGGGCAAGTGGTCTGTTGTGACCTCAAAATAAGTCATGTACCGACTAGCAGAGGTCTTTCCGTCATACGAATCTGTATAGAACGGTTTGTAGCGTGGGGGAAAAGGAACATCTCTCCACGCGATGGGATATGGCTGCCATATTCTGAGGTCTCGGGAGGAGTCTCGGGCATTGAACATTGCTCGAAGCTCCTGGACTTCCCTCCTTGCCTCCTTGGCTTCATCCGCAGCTAAAGGAATGGATGCTCCTAAAGGATCATCACCAAAAGGAGGGGCAGTCGTGTTGGAGTCCACGTTGACTGCGGGTCCCAAGCTTGTTTGTCCGGGCTTCCTTGCTGGTTGAGTTGGCAAGGCAGCTTTGATTTCGTCCACAGACTTGACCAAGGATAATAGCATGGCTTCAAGTACTTCTAGACGTTGTCGATCAGTCGGTCCTTCAAGATCGTCGCCGGCCATAAAGACTGTCCGTACGTGGGTAAATATGGAAGGGACCGTAGAAGAGGTGCTCTCTGTATCGTATTCTCGTACAGAGAAATCGTCGGGGAATGTCGGAATATCATCTTCCTCAGACTCGAAAGGGGTGCTACCCCCTGTGTAGGAAGCTGCATCGTCTTGGCGAGGGCAGTCGTCCTTAGGGAAGTCCAAGTCTGTTACGTAATTCCGGGAAATCTCTACCCCCTGTGTATGCTCTTGGTATACTGGGTTTCGCATATATTGAGGGGACTGCTAACCCCAGCTTCATCTACTCCCAAGGAGGCCGAAGGTGCACCCCTAGGTGCTGGAAGGTTCTTTTTGGATCGAGTGCCTAAATAGACACCCCCTGTGGCTGTCGGCGGCAACCCTCCAGATGAGAGTTTTCTTGCAGTGCTGGCTGAGATTGCCGGGCTGGAAGAGCCTGTCTTCTTTCCCCCCTTGCCGGGAGGAACCTTCCGAGTTGAATTACAGGAGGCAAAAGGAAACTCCTCGTCTTCCGAAATTTGCACATATTTCTCGAGTTGTTGTCGGACAGGTGCTGGCTGCTGGAGTCGTTGGAAAATGGACTGCCGATCTTCAGGTGCTGCCGACTTGTCGCAGCAGCAATTGATGATGACTTGGGTGGAACGACGTCCCGAGAGGGACTCATCGCATGCCAAGGTTGCCTCTTTGCGTTTGTGAGTAATCACCTCACGCAAGTCGATAGCAGGCTGATCTACCTTTGCATCAAACTTTTGGACTCGGGTATCCCGAGAACACAAGTGCGTAGGTATCATGTTTGCTCCCTGATCCGAAGCTAGTAAAAGCACTTGCTCTCGATCGTTGGAGGGAGACTTTAAAGACCCACCCTGTCCGTTAGCCCTGGGGGACTGGACGCGGGTGGTTCTGTACAACTTTCCATCAGGAGCCCGTATAACAGTTAACGGTGTCCGTGACGGTCAGTGGCTTAGACAGTTGACTGGGCTTATTGGGCCAGCACTGTCCTGGACTTCTTCAACTTAGCACCTGAAGGCGCATAGTAAGAAGAGTCCTGATTGAAATATTCCACATTCTCAATGGGCCGCATGGAGTCGGGCCTGCATGAGAGACCGTCGAACACAGAGCTTCTGATAGGGCCGCATGAGACATCCTGTCTGAGGCCAGGATTGGCTGCCGTATGGGCCATCTTCCTGCGAAAAGAGTTGGCTGCCGCATGGGCCATCTTTCTGCGGCCAGAGTTGTCTCCCGCATGGGCCGTCTTCCTACGACTAGAGTTGGCTGCCGCATGGGCCATCTTCCTGCGGTTAGAGTTGGCAGCCGCATGGGTCGTCTGCCTGCGGCCAGAGTTGGCTGCCGCATGGACAGACTGCCCATTTCTCTTATGTGGCCTCTTCTTCGTCCGTATGGATTTTCTTTGTGCCCCCAAAAACTCAGCATTGTAGTGTTTTCATTTGCTGAATTTGGGGACAGTGGGGTCCTTTGCGGGCGGAAGCAAAGCCACAGGAGAGCTTCGATCACCGTCTTGGGCCGCAGAAGGAGCTTCTTCGAGAACTTGGTCGGGGGCAACAGTTTTGCGCTCCGACGTCCTGCGAGTTCTCTTTGGGTTTGCTCGCTTCTGTGACGGGCTGGCGCTCCCTGCAGAGAGCATTTCTTCGAAGGCTTGTTGGTCAAAACGAACCACAAGCATTTATTTTGTAGAGCCGAGCTTGGATGCGTCGGATTGTGTCACCAGCTTCTCATCAGAGGAGAAGGACGTCTCCAGCAGAGTTGCCATCGTGTTTGCTATTAAAATATCAAAGATTGGTATTACAGAAACACTAAAATTGATTGCAAATTCGGTTGTACAAAGAAAAGCCTAGAAAGAAATTCTAGGAAACAATCTAAGTACAATTATTTAGTTTTTTTATTCTGGAGGGTGACGGTGGAGGCTCGAGAAAGTGTATCAACTCTGCCTTACTTCTTGGACTATCCGACGCAGTCTTTAGCTCTTGAAGAAATTGTCCTTCGTAGGTTGCTAGCCTCTTGCAGGGGTGTGGCACCCTGCTATTTATAGTGATATGTATTTTGAGCCGTATAGATGGCTCGTGGCCACGTGGCTACAACATCGCGTAAAGACCTGCTCTTTGGCCGCCAGATGGCAATTTGTTTAGATTTTGTTGCAGCAAATCTGGGTGGTTGAGACTTGGTCAGCCTGCCACGTATCCTATTGCAGGATAGGATTAATCTGCTGGAGTCATTTTGAGCCGCATGAGTCTTTCAGTTTTCGGCCATGTTGGGCCGCATAAGACTCATGCGGCTTAGGTTGCAGTCTTCCTTAGCTTAAGGACTTTTGAGCCGCATAGATTCTGTATTTTGGGCCGCATAAAGCTCATGCGGCTTAGGTTACAGTCACCCTTGGCCGCATGAAGCTTAGAGACTTTACGGCCGCATAGGTTGAGCCGCATAAGGTTCATGCGGCTCGGGTAGCAATCCTTCTGGCCGTTTGACTATGTTTAAGCACATGAACCCTGCTTTTTAGTGACATGATATTTTGTCCGATCACGTCTTATCTTTTTGTGAGAGTGTCAGAGCTGTCAGTTTCGACAGAGTTTGTCAGCTTTATCAGAAGGACTGGTCAACTTGGCCGCATATCTTCCTTTTGTGGCTCGAATCAGTCTGGTTGCAGACGGGTCACATGGGGTACTGAATCTGTCATGCGGCTCTCCTTTATGCGGACCAGTTTGGCCCAAAGTGCTCATGCGGCCAATTGTGATTCGCATGAACCCCATATTTTCCATGCTTCTATATGTCATACATGTGTAAACAACCTGAAGCGACACGGTGCACTAGTCTTCGAACTACCGCTAGCTGAAAATGGCCCCTACAGCTAACCCGAAGTGATCAATACTTTATAGACATAAGATTTATTAAGGTCTACTTGCATCTATTATCTAGTTCTGGATCCAAGGTACTGAACCCAGTCCGCTAGGTTCCAGAATACATCAGCGTATCTAGGTCCTATATTTTGATTTACACATGTTATATATTTTATTGTTACCCAATAATTTTGTAGCACATATGAATAAATGTAATTGATACATCTTATACTGTATGCTACATTGTTCTAAGATTTTTTTTAAGTCCATAGAATATAATTTATTTCATATTGCCCTAATTCTTCTTAAATCTTCGGTTATTAAAGAAGAGATTTATTTTGGGTACAAGCCTACAAAAGGTCTGTCTGTCACCATGGCTACGGCCAAAGCGAAGCGGTACTTAAGTGTTCCCCGGTGAACCTTCATTAGCTGGGACAGTACCCCTACAGCTAACCCAAGATTGATCAACGCTTTATAAACTAAAGATTTATTGAGATCTAGTTGTAATTGTTATCTGATGGATTTTGGATTTTAGCTTTGATGGATAATATTATTTAATTTTACAAAATGTAACATACATTGATTTTCATAGGTTAATATTTGTCATTTTTTGATATATTTATTTTTTCTGTCAAACTATTCGATATTCAGATTTGATGATCTTGTGACTACTCATTAAATATTATGATCTTGTGATTTTGTCTTTAGTCTGTGTAATATTCATGTTCTTAAGCTTTTTATTATTATCTTTTTATTCAAGTTATTTACTGTCTATAGTAGTAACTCTTTGCGGAGGAGAAGTCAGGCATATTGAATTTCTCTCTCTAAAAGCGTTTCTTCTCTTTAACCCTACGGTTATCTGATGGACACCGTGCAACGACTTTAAAAGGGAAGAAATAAACTTTGATAAGAAGACCTAATATTTTTGAATTAGTTTTCTACTTCTGAAAATATATCTCTGAATTTTTTTTTAAATTTTGTCAATACTATTATTTTTTTTGGATATAGCCATGTAAAGGTGAAGCAGTTAATTGGTTCAAATCAATTATCCCCTTGACATGCCATATATATCTAGAATACATTTTTCTTTGATCATTTATCTAGTTATGTTTATTTTTTATTGGAACATATTTTGTTTGTTAATCTTTAAGCATTTATTTATTGGATATATTTTTTTGCCTAAAGATGATATTTGTTTTTGGAACTTTATATGCATTTGATGAAAGGAATTCCTTAGATCTTGTGATTATTTATTTTTATCTATTCTTGCATATAAATTACTTCGAAACTAGATACACATATTTTAAGGGGGAGCAAATTAATTGTTTTAATTCTTTTATGCCCTTAATATGTGGTATACGTAGTTTATCATGGACAAATATTCTTTTACTTAACATATCATGTTGATTTGTTCATGATTTTTTATTTTAGTAAGTTTATGAGAGAATATATGATTTTTTTTATTCTCTTATTTTATATGAGTTCTTAAAATATCTTGCCAAATATATTTAATTTTGATGATTCCTTGAGTTTAAATTAATTTTGGCATTTCCTATTGAGGTTTTATCTCAAAGTTAATTATTATCTATATTTAGACTGGTCATATTTTGCGGAAGATCATTCAAGTCGACTGAATTTCTCCTTCTCAAGTATTTTATCTTCATTACCTTCATGTTTATCTAATGGATATTCATATATCATGCTATGATAATTGAATTCAAATGCATGAACTTTGGTATAGATTTTGAATAGAACCTAGTCTATTTATTTTTATTTCTTTTTCAATGATTATACTCTTTATGGAATTGATTCACTAATTTGTATGGGCAAATTATGAATCATAATTTTTTTTTTGTGATCATTGTTAAAAGTCTCATTATATTTTTGATTTTTTTGTATATACTAGATTTACGAATTTTTTTTCTCATGAATTATTTATGACCAATGATTGATTTCTACTATATTGATATCTACTATTTATTAAAATCTTTTATTGGTCTATTTCAAACTACAGTTATATTTATTCATCATATTGAGTTTTGAATGTCATTTTTGGATTTCTAGTTGGTAAACTATGTATTGCTTTATTTCAGTTTTCTTTGTTAACATTCAACCAACTATATTGTGTTTTGACATATTTTTCTATTTTGTGTAATTTTTCTAAAACTTGTCATTACACTGTTCTCCTAATCCTTGATCATGATTGTTTTTGCCTTCCTCCTTTACTTATGCTTGAGTTTATTTTATCTCATATTACGGGGGAGCTTATTTTTTGATCATGTCAAAGGAGGAGAAACAAGTTTAATTTAGCACACAATATTCTAGTATTATGTGTTTATTAGTGATACATGCATCTATTGTATATATATTAAACTTAACTGATTTGCCTTAATAAAAAAAGAGTGTTAGCCCAATGATTATATCATATTTTTGAATATGGCTAATCAATTAGGTTTAACATAATGACATCACTAATATTCATGTAATCACTATCATGTTGCTACTTAAACTTAGCATTGTCCTAAATGTTTACTATATCAATATTGCAATACTTTTATCATATTATTCTGTTTGTCTAACATGTACTTGTAGACATGCAGTAAGCATGATCAAGCTTTGTCAAACCAGGACATATGTGTTAGCCCAATGATTACATCATGTTTTTGAATATGGCTAATCAATTAAGTTTAACATAATACCATCACTAATATTCATGTAATCACTATCATGTTGCTACTTAAACTTAGCATTGTCCTAATCTTAGCATTGTCCTAAATGTTATATATCATATTGCTATGCTTGTATCATATTGGTTTGCTTGTTTAACATGTATTTATAGACATGCTGTAAGCATGATCAAACATGATCAAACCAGGACATATGCAATAGAGAATTATTGATGGGCCAAAGACGACGTCATACAAGAAGCTTTCTCTGAACCGCCTAACGACCTATCCGGGGCCTCGCATCGGGGGTTCCAATGATTACATCAGATTTCCAGATCTGTTTATCTTTGGACGACCGCCGTCAAGGAAAAAAGGCGTCTTCAAGTCTGCTCAACTATTTGAAGAAAGGCGTCATCAAAGGGCTCTTGGTTTTCCTATTTCTTCAATGTATTTTTCATATTTATTGAGTGTAGGAATACGATGTACACTGCATCGTACTGGCAAATAGGCTACCCAATAAACGTTTTCAAAATACCCTTTCATTTTGAAAACAAGCCCACTTACAAAAGCCTAAACTACTTCCTAACTGTTTGACTTTTCAAAAAGCCCAAAAACTAATTTGCAAAAACCCTGACAGAACTCCAACAGAACTCGGACAGAATTCGGCCAGAGTTCGGCCCGAATTCGGCCAGAGTTCGGCCAGAGTTCGGTTAGTGAACGTTGCTTTTTGAACTTGGTCTCCCTGCAGTTACGGATCCCACCGAGATTTTCTCATCGAGTTCTGTTCGAATTCTGCCCGAATTCTGTCAGAATTCTGCCTTTGAAAAAACTATAAATAGAGAAAGATTTCGATCATTTTAACACACTCATTCACTTTCATATCTCTTCACTATAAGCCTACTATTTCTTCTAAAGTATTCTGAGCTATTCATTTTCAAATCCCAAGCCAGTTACAATCCTCTAGTCGATTTGCCAGTGCGGTACGGTCTAGAAGTTTCAGAGTGGTTGTAATCGGAGGCTTGATTGAAGGTACACACTTCACAATTGAAGTTGGTCGAGTACTTCGGATCAAAGCTCGCGTTGTAGAAGTTGCAAGATCTTCGGATGAAAACTTGTGGTGATTTTTCATAGTGGATTCAACTGGTAGCAAGAGTTCTACCGACTGGACTAGTCCTCAACAGAGGGAAACCAGTATACATCCTTGTGTTTGCGTTTGCTCTCTACTCTCTACTTTTATTTACATATCTGTGATATATTATCTGTGATCTTGTTACTAACATTTTTAAATAGTAAATTTCCGCTGCCTACTCTATTCACCCCCCTCTAGAGTATTACGCTTTACAACTCGTTCCTACAATCGGTCCTACAATATGCAATGGAGAATTTTTGATGGGCCAAAGACGGCGTCATACAAGAAAATTTCTCTGAACTGTCCAACGACCTATCCGGGGCCTCGCATCGGGGGTTCCGCTGCCCGGTCAGCAGACAGGGGTCGAGGGGGCAGCGCCTCCCATGGGGGTTCGGGGGCGAAGCCACCGAAAGGTATTCAGATTTCTATATCTATTTATCTTTGGACGACCGCCGTCAAGAAAAAAGGCGACTTCATATTTACTCAAATATCAGAAGAAATGCGTCATCAAAGGGCTATTGGTTTTCCTATTTGATCAATATATTTTTCATATTTATTGAGTCTAGGAATACGATGTAAACTGCATCGTACTAGCAAATAGACTATCCAAGAAACGTTTTCAAAATACTTTTTCATTTTGAAAATAAGCCCACTTACAAAAGCCCAAACTACTTCCTAACTGCTTGATCTTTTCAAAAAGTCCAAAACCAATTTAGAAAAATCCTGACAAAACTCCAACAGAATTCGGTCCGAATTCGGCCAGAGTTCGGTTAGTGGACGTTGGATTTTGAACTTGGTCTCCCTGCAGTTACGGATCTTGCCGAGATTTTTTTATAGAGTTCTGTCCAAATTCTGTCCGAATTCTGCCTTTAGAAAAACTATAAATAGAGAAATTTTTTGATCATTTCAACACACCAATTCACTTTCATATCTCTTCTCTATAAGCCTACTACTTCTTCCAAAGTATTCTGAGCTATTCATTTTCAAATCACAAGCCAGTTACAATCCTCTAGTTGATTTGCCAGTGCGGTACGATCTAGAAGTTTCAGAGTGATTATAATCAGAGGCTTGATTGAAGAAAGACACTTCACAATTGAAGTTGGTCGAGTACTTCGGATCAAAGCTCGCGTTGTAGAAGTTGCAAGAACTTCGGATAAAAACTTGTGGTGATTTTTCATAGTAGATTCAACTGGAAGCTAGAGTTCTTCCGACTGGAATAGTCCTCACAAGAGGAAAACCAGTATACATCGCCGTGTTTGCGTTTGCTTTCTGATCTCTACTTTTCATTTACTTGTGATATATTATCTGCGATCTTGTTGCTAACAATTTTTTAAATAGCTAATTTTTCGCTGCCTACTCTATTCACCCATCCTCTAGAGTATAGTGCTTTACATCCCGTTCCTATAGTTGGTATCTATAGATAGCACGTGTCTGAGAAGGATGATTCTGCCACCAATCGACAACAGGTTTGATTGCCACCCTCCTATCTTCCTCTGAATCTTGGATATGAGAGGTTCGTACATTGCGCTTTTCCTCTTCCCACGGGTGACCGGGCACCCCAAATATGTGAACGGTGGTGACATCACATTGAAGCCCAAGGTGCTGGTCAATTCTTAAGTAGCACACGGGGAAGCATTTGGGTGAGTGTAAATGAAGCTCTTAGAAGAGTTGATTCTCTGACCTGACACCTTCTCATAGCGTTGTAAGACCTGAGCAATAAGGTGGGTGGTTCTATTATCTCCCGAGGAGAAGATGATACAGTCGTCGGCGAAAGCGAGATGTGTGATGAAGGACATCCGCTAGAGGACAAGTACCGAAAATAGTTGTCGTTGGATCCAATCTTGATGAGGTTCCTACTCAGGCCTTCGGCGGTGATAATAAAGAGAGAGGTGGAGAGCGGGTCAACTTGCCTCACCCCAGGAAATGAATGGAAGTAACTCGATGGGGGTATCGTTAATCATGACGGAGAACCATGAATTGCTGACCGCTCTCCAAATAGTACTTATCCAGCTTTCAGCAAAGCCGAATCTTCTGAGAACCCATATCAGGTATTGCCAATTGATACGGTCATAAGCTTTTTCCATGTCTAGCTTTATCGCAACGTTGCCCCCCCCCCCCCCTCCCCCCCCCCCCCCCCCCCCCCCCCCCCCCCCCCCCCCGTTCTTCTTGCCCATCTTATGCACGGGATCTTGAGTTAGGAGGACGTTGTCGATGATGCTCCTGTTCTTGACAAAAACCACTTTGCTAGGTGGAGATGATATTGGGCAGCAGGCGCGACATTCTCTTAGCAATGATCTTAGAGAATATCTTGTTGGTGAAATTACAGAAGCTAATGGGTTTGTAATTCGAGAAGCTGACGGGATTTTGATTCTTCGGGATGAGGGTTAGATGCTCGCTAGAGATGGTCGTCGGTAGCTCCAAGCCCTCGAAAAAAGCCACAGTGGCCTCGACCAAGTCATGGCCGATTAAGTCCCAGCAAGATAGGAAGAAATGGTCGGAGAACCCATCAGTCCGGGCGCGCTGTCCGAGTTGAGGAGCTTCACCGCGGCCCGAACTTCCTCTGTCTCGATTGGGCGGACAGAGTGCAGTTGTCTTCCTGGTTAATAAGGGGAGGAATTTGATCCAAGAATTTGATGTCCGCCTGGAGAATCTCTTCAGTGTACAGCCTTTCGAAATACCTGACTTCTTCGTTGGTGATCGCCTCCCTGCTGCTCGCCCACTCGCCCTCGTCATTTTAATTTTCTGAATGTGTAGCAAATTTCGTTTCTGGCGAACGCAGGCGTGAAAAAAAAAAGAGAGTTTCGATCCCCGTCGACGTCCCATTTTTGCCTTGACTTCAGACGCCAGAAGGACGCCTCTTGCGCTGTGCATTGCTTTAACCTCGCCTTCGTTTCATTGAGAGAAGCCCTGTTCGCGACGGAGATGTGTGCGTCGTAAGCTTGTTCTTTCCAAGCCACCTCGTCCTCTGTCTTGTTGAGCGACTGAAACACGTCGCCGAAAGAGGAACGGCTCCACGCCGACAATGCACACCTGGTCGCCTTCAGCCATAGGGCTACATGCAGCAGAGGATTAGCGACATGCACCGAGGACCACGCCTCCTGCACAACCCATTGGAATTCTGGATGCTCGGTCCAAAGTGAATGAATTTGAAGTATTTGACGTGCTCGGGCTTGTCAGTGCGAATCTCCAAGAGTAGCGGCGCATGATCCGATTCAAGACGATTGAGGTGTGTGACCGTAGAGGAGTGAACCAGGTCGCGCCAACGGTGGTTCGTAAGAATTCTGTCCAGCCGAGAGGATTGCTTGCGATGACCTTCCTCACCATTGCTCCAAGTGAAAGCATTTCCGTAAAAGGAAATAGGCCAGAGGTGGGCTTCAAAGGAGAACTGATTGAACTCGAGCATCGAGCCAACCAAGGGGGGAGGCCCCCTGTCTTCTCCGTGCTACTCGACATTGCGTTGAAATCCCCTCCACAAAGCCACGGGAAGTCTGGGTACTGGTGGTGCAGCTGCAGCATGTGATCCCAGAGTATCTGTCGAACCTATTTGGTCCTGCCACCGTAAATAATCGAGAGCAGGACCTTATATATATATATATATATATATATATATATATATATATATAGAGAGAGAGAGAGAGAGAGAGAGAGAGAGAGAGAGAGAGAGAGTGTGTGTGTGAGTGCCCCGCCGAACTCCCACGCCCCTTGGCCGTTGGATCGCGCGGCATCGTGTGGGTCCCACGCGGGTCCCGCTCGATCCGATGGTGCATGGATGGGCGGGGACTTTGGCGGAGCTCTACGGGTGATTCTTTTGATCCTCGCATATATATATATATATATATATATATATATATATATATATTAATTTTGGAGCGATCGCCCCCTCTGCAAGGGTTTGCGAAGTGTCGATCGAACCTCCCCCCCGACCCCTGATCCGCTCGCGGGGAAGGGGGTTCGTCGGCTGGGAGGATCGGGGGGGGGGGGGGGGGGGTGGGGGGGGGGGGGGGGGGGAGGGGGGCGGACGGACCTCTCGTTCCGGGCGGTGGCCAGCACGGGACCCCCCCACGCGGGGGGGGGGGGGGGGGGGGGGGGGGGGTCGGGAGAAGCCAGCGTGACCCCCCCAGGCGGGGGGGGGGGGGGGGTCGGGTGGAGGCAGCAGCGGGGCTGGGCCCAGCGACGGCGGCGGGACCCCCCCACGCGGGAGGGGGGGTCGGGCGGGTGGCGGCATGGCCCCTCCAGGCGGGGTGGGGGTTGGGTGGAGGCGGCAGCAGCGGGGCTGGGCCTAGCGGCGGCGGCGGGACACCCCCCATGCGAGGGGGGGTGAGGGTCGGGCGGTGGCGGCGGTGGCCCATCCAGGCGGGGGGGGGGGGGGGGGTGGGCGGAGGCGGTGGCAGGACCCCCCCAGGCGGGGGGAGGGGGGGGGGGGTCGGAGGGCGGGCGGAGGTAGGGGGACCCCCAAGGGCGGGGGGGTTGGACGGCACTTCCGGAGGAGAGGCTTCCGTATTCGAGTTCGGATCCGGGGGGGATAACTTTGGGGAGGCTGGCTGGCAGACTGTGACGCAAAGACGGACGGAAGGACGGCGAGGGACACAGTCCCAAGCTTCGGGAAGGGCGGGGCCAGGGAACCTTGGGAATCGATCCTCGGTCGGCACCATGGATACCCGACGTTGTGGGGGAGGAATGGTGCGGTCTGTTACGGGTTGGAGGCCTAAGGCGACGACGGCCGAGAAGGCTAAGGATATTGCTATTGATACCGTCAAGACAGGCCAGGGTCCTGTGAACCCCCCGACTAGGATGCACACTGAGGAGCAGAGGCCTCGGTCATGGAAGGAGGTCTGTACGCCAGTGGCTGCGAAAAGCCCGATGTCGATGGAGTTTGTCCCACCGATGTCGGTTGGAGGAGGGCTACGGGCGTATTTTCCCGCTGAAGAAATAGCGGTGGTCTCCAAATTCTGGAAGAACACTCTGGTACTGTATGTATTAGGGAACAAGCCATTCTTTGGCCAAATTCGGGGTTATACGGAGCGTGTTTGGAGACCCAAAGGTAGCATGGAATTCTTCTCTCGGGAGAACGGATTCTATTATGTCAAATTTGGCTTAGCGGAGGATGTGTCCAGGATCCTACAGGGAGGGCCTTGGTCCTTTGATGGGAGACTCATTATGCTAAAGGAGTGGACGCCAGAGCTGTGGTGTGAGAGGGAGGTGCTGAATGTTATTCCCATTTGGGTCAGATTCCCTGAATTTCCAGTAAAGTATTAGAGTATCCCGCTCCTCATGAGACTTGCTAGCCTTATGGGGAAGCCGATCAAAGTAGATGAGGCCACTACCTTTCGCACCAGACTGATGTATGCTAGGGTCTTCGTGGAGATTAAAGCGGGCGCGGAGCTACCGAGTATGTTGGAGTATCAGGTTCCATCAGGGGAGGTTCTGACACAGGCGGTGGAGTATGACTGGGTCCCCCCATGTGCTCTTATTGTGAGTGCTTTGGGCACACTACTAGCGCGTGCAAATACAAGGGGAAGGAGTCTGCCAGGCCACATACAGCTCGGACGGAGACTCCTGGGAAGGAGACGGCCCCCAGTTACGTGCCTGGGGAGACGGAGCCAGACAGACATATGGAGACGGACACAGGGATGAAGGTCGATAGGAGTCAGGAGTCAGGATCACCGTAGAGACAGGAGGGCACGCAGGGTGCACTGGTCCCATTCAGGCCACAGAGGACCATCGCGACCAGGGGTATGAGCGCTGCTGGTAGTGGTCCGATGGTGATGGAGGCCTCCCCGACGATCATGGTGTACACAAGCAGGAAAAGACATGCTCCGGCAACACGGGAGGATATCCCTCTGGCGAGGGAAATGGATGACCAGACTGAAGATAATCCTGACTGGACGCTTACTCTTAGCAGGATTCAGGCCCATCTTGCTCCTTCCTCTATGGTAGACACAGTCATTGATCAGGCGGATGAGATACTTCCCTCGAGTGTCGATCCAGACGAGTTCCAGGGGGACCCCTCTTCTTTTATTTAGATATCAGTCCTAGCATGGAACATTAAGGGGGGTTCCATTGGACGATGGAAGGAGATTGGAGGGGTACTGAGGAGAGAGTCGTGTAACATTGCTATCTTGCTGGAGACGAAGATCAGAGGGGCCGCTATGCTCTCGCGAAGAACTTTGGCAAACTGGGATCACATTCATAACTTAGATCTTTGTGGTATGGCAAGGATCTGGGTTAGGTGGAACAAAGGTAGCTGGGAGGGGGTGCAGATCCATAAATCAGAACAACTAATCGGCGTTACTTTCTAGAACAAAGGTGGGTTCCGATTCATCCTGGGTGCTGTATATGGGCACAATGACCGGAGACTCCGGGAGGATTTGTGGGAGGACATTGTGCACCTGGGTCTCATGGCGGACAATATGCATCTTTCTCTGCTCATCATGGGAGACTTCAATGCTATGCTACTTCGTCAAGAGAAGGTGGTAGGTCGTCCTATTCCGGACTCAATCTTATATGACTTCCAGAGGTGTCTGCTCAGGTCAGGGATGCGGGGGCTGGAGCGAGCGGGACACATCTGGACATGGCACAACAAGGCTACTCATAATCGGATTGATTGTCAGTTGGATCGGGCCTTGGACAACAGTGAGTGGTTCATGTGCTTTCCGAACTCGGTGGCGAAAGGTCTGGTGGCGGGTACTAGCGACCATTCTCCTATTCGGGTTGGCCTCATTGAGCGACCCATTCTGCGGGTGAGGCCGTTTCGGTACAACAACAGCTGGTATCTGTCGGCCGGATATGAGGAGGTGGTTACGGAAGAGTTACAGCACTTCCAGGAAGGCACGGTTCAGTTCCGTATGGTTCACAAACTCAAGCAGCTCAAGCGGGCTATCAGGGGGTGGGTGAAGACGAGATCGCGGACATCCCTGGCGGATAAGGAAGCTGAGCTTCGGGACACTCAGGTGGCCCTGCAAGCTGACATTCTGAACGGGGAGCTGGCGGCTAGGGAGAAGATCCTGATTGAGGAGGTCAGCATCATGAGACTTCAGGAGGAGATCAGTGCGGCACAGAGGGCTAAATGTACCTGGCTCAAAGATGGCGACCGCTGCATCAAATTCTTCTACGATGTGATCCGTACCCGACAGCACTGGAACAGCATCCCCAGACTTCTGACAGCAGAGGGACGGCTTGTAGGGGACCCGGCAGAGATCCAGGAGGAGGCCGTCAGATTTTATAGACCTATATCAGCAGACAGACTACTCTAGCACGTTTCCAGCCCTTATCACGAAGAGACTGGTGTCCCGCCATGGGAATAGTATGCTTCTGGCACCTGTGAGAATGGAGGAGGTAGAAGACATTGTGATGAAGGCTAACCCCAACAAAGCCCCCGGGCCTGATGGCTTCTCTTCAGGGTTCTTTAAGCGACACTAGGGTGTGCTTAAGACCCATGTCCTGGCGGCGGTTCAGGAGTTCTTTGTGCAGGGCAGGCTTCTGAAGGAGATGAACCACACATTCTTGACGCTGGTTCCTAAGAATGAGGGAGCGACCTCACTTGCAGATTTTCGGCCCATGGCTTGCTGTAATTTTCTTTACAAGATTATCACTCATCTTATGTGCATGCGTATGGAGGGGATTATGCAGGGATTGGTGTCCCAGAATCAAGCTGCGTTCATCAAGGGCCGGTCGATAGCGGAGCACAGCTTGCTTGCTCATGAGATGGTGAGGGAGTTCAGCAAACCTGGGGGGATGAAGGCTTGTGTGAAGCTTGACCTCCGGAAAGCTTATGATACGGTCAACCGGGACTTCCTGTGTCATTTGATGCTTGCCATGGGATTCGACGAGATGTGGGTTGCGAGAGTGAAGGAGTGCATTTGCTTTCCTACTTTCTCAGTCCTCATCCAGGGCACGCCGTATGGCTACTTCAGGAGCAACAGGGGGTTGAGGCAGGGTGACCCCCTCTCCCCGTACCTATTTATCTTGGTGATGGAGTACTTCACATGCATGATGGATACGGCGGTACATAGCAAGAGGATCGTTCCCCTTTTCCGGTTGGTGAGTCCGGTCGTATCCCATTTGATATATGCTGATGACTTATTGGTGCCCCTTCAGCCTTCCATTTGGGGCATGAGAGCGCTCTCTGACATTATGGAGGCGTTCGGGCGACTTTCTGGGCTCCAGCTGAACCGGAAGAAAAGCAGAGTCTACTTCAGCTTCCGGTGTACACAGCAGGAGGAGAGAGCCTTCGCCTTGGGAGTGGATAGAGGAGAGCTTCCAGTGAAATACCTGGGGGTGCCGCTGACGGTCAACTATGCTAGAGACCAGGATTGTCACAGCTTGGTGGACTTTGCTCAGAGGACAGTGGAAGGCTGGCAAGCTGCAGGTCTATCATTTGGCGGTAGGATTGAGCTGGTGCGTTCGGTTATTGCGGACATCACGATGTTCTGGCTCCAGTCTATCCTGATCCCCATGGCTACTATCCGTAAAGTGGAAGCCATCTGTGCTGACTTCATATGGATGGACGGGATACATGCAATCTCCTGGGACCAACTCTGTCGGCCTCGGGAGGAAGGAGGTGTAGGGTTGCGACCTCTTCATGAGGTCAAGAAGGCAGCTTGTGTTAAGATGGCCTGGAGATTCATCAAGGGGGGATCGCTCTGGGCGAGATGGATGGCGAACAGATACCTGAGGAGGACTAACTTCTGGGCCTGCAGGATAGACAACAATTACTCGGTCACGTTTAAGGCCATTCTGAGGTGTCGAATGGTGCTTCAGACCGCTATCTGCAGGACCATGAAGGATGGGACGACTACCGACCTCTGGCTAGACCCTTGGTTGGGTTCCAGATCCTTGCTCGAACTTTTGGGAGGTCAGCTGGACAGAGAAGCGGGCAGGAGGCTCACATGCAGTAGGATCATCAGAGATGGAGTCTGGAGGCCAGAAGAATATCCATATACTGTCCAGCTTGCCGAGGAGATTAGACTTATTACTATTGACGCCAGCCAGTATGAGGATTCATGGAGCTGGGCAGGCCCAGGTACGGGGGGCGGATCTGGTTCGTACTCATCACGACCGAACTGAGGAGGCGGACTTCATTTGGGGCAAGGGGGTTGCACGTAAAATGCAACTATGTACATACCGACTTCTTCAGGGTAGACTAATGACGAGGGACAGACTCCTCAGATTTGGGATGCAGATACCGGATACCAAATGTGTGCTATGTAACGGGGAGGATGAAACTATGGGGCATCTCTTCTTTGTATGTCCGGTGACCTGGCACATTTGGACTGAGCCGTGTGCACAGCTGAGAGGAGGAGTTGGGGTGGATCGAGACATCCGGAGCATTCTCAGCTGGATCCGAGACCACAGAGGCCGGGATCCGGGGTGGGCCAGAAGAGCCAGAGTGCGTCTCGCTGCGTCCGTTTGGCACATCTGGAAGGAGCGGAACAGACGTATCTTTGAGGGCTTGACTACCCCCCCTATTGGAATTCTACATAACATAGAATTCGATGTATCAGTAATGGCCCCATAGTGTTATTATTTGGGGCATGGAAAGTTTTGATGTTGTACTGTAATACCTTTTTCGCTTTATGCGAGGAATAAATTCACCCTTATTTCAAATATATATATATATATATATATATATATATATATAGAGAGAGAGAGAGAGAGAGAGAGAATAAGGGAGGTAGGGTGCCACCTCATGGGAGGGTGTCTACTTGTCACCCTCCTATGCTATCATCAAGCACATGGGTGCATGATGATAGCATGTGGGGGGTGACAAGTAGACACCCTCCATAGGGTGGCACCTCACATCCCTCATCCTCTATATATATATATATATATATATATATATATATATATATATATATATATATATATATATATATATATATATTCTTTGGGTATTCCGAGACATGAATCTGAGCCCAACCCAAATTTTTATCGAGTTCAAATATTTTAACTGGAATCTGAATCCGAATTCGAGTATCTTCAACTCTAACCCAACCGATTAACGGGTTTACCGATCGAGCTCGGGATTAACCCGTTCGAATTGTACCCGTACTTGGTTTTACCAAGACGAACGCTAGCCATACCTGATATTTCCTTGTGGAGGTGTTTGGACGAAGATTTTGTATTCTTAGCAAGCCGAGCTGGGAATACCTTATAAACACTCCTAGAATACCTAAAAAAAATAAACAAACAAAAATAATAATAATAAAGAAAACATCGTATGACTGATGGAATGCCACCCCAATTGTCACAGTTATGAAGTTTTAATGGGATGTTTATAAGCTTACATTTATCAATGCGCCAATGCTTCTTAATCAAGATATGAAATTATCTAATTAGTTTTAATGGGGTCTGATTGTCTAATGGCATCGTCACCGGGAGAGACAGAATGTTTTAATGGTCGGAAAACCAGACTTAAGAGTTAATTATGGGCCAACAAGGTTGAGCTGCTTCTTCTTCTTTTTTTCTCTTTTAAATTTAAACTAGAAAAGCCCAAATGTCAGGCTCAATCTAGTGCAATTGTTAGGAGTCAATGATGCCCCCAAAACACCCCCGTCTCACAAAATCTAGATATTCGGAGAGAGAATATGCCTCGAGGGATTCCAAGGAAACTCACTGCCAACCATAAGTTTGATTGTCCGAGTATTTTCGTTGGGATCTCGTTGCTATGCACACGGAATTGGGTGCTTAATATGAGGGTGAGTACGATTACATTATGTGAGTGATTGGCCACTTACCTACATTGTGGTGCTCATCATCATCATTCAAGCATTATCCTATCATAATGGGATTTGTTATGAGCATAGAAAAGCTCCACACAAGATTTGGCAAAACTTTATGTTCAGTTGTCGATATGATGTCGACCCTATCTATCGGTGTCAAATTCTAGCTAAAGTAGCTATGAGCACGAAAAAACTGTTTTATAAAGCATAGGTGACCAGTTGTTAGACACGTAGACATGCATCTTGCGATGTTCATCATCACATATTTAAATGCTTGTATGCCACGGTAAAAAGTGTCAAAGACTATTTGCTATAAAGGCCTTGACTAAAGGTATAACATTCTTTATTAGGGGATATCACAAAACTCATGAAATGATGGTAATATTTGAATACCCAAAGCACCCTTTTAAAATTGGGCCTTCGGTAAAGGCACAACATCTTTCATTAGGGGGTATCACAAAATTTTTGAAACAATGGTGATATTTGTATATCCAAAATGTTCTGACTATTGTTAGAATTGTCAAAATTTTCACAGTCACAAGACAAAGAGTTTTATACTTATTGTCTTAGGACTGCCAAATTTTTGACAAACATGCTTTGTCCCCAACAAAACTGTCGATTTCTAAAATTCAAAACCCCCAATTTTGGGTTCAAAACTTCACTAAAAGCCCCCTTGGAGAGTCAATAACCTAAAGTCTACAAAGTGTTGATTAAAAATACATGAAATAGACCTAATATATAAGTATGGCAAAAAGAAAACCGTAGATTTTGGAGAAAAAACATAGAAGAAGAAGAAGAAGAAGAAGAAGAAGAGGGATGTGAAGATTTAAGGAGCTTTGGTGTGTATCAGCTCTCATTAGGGTTGGAAGAAAGCAGAAAGAGGAAGAGGGGAAAGAAACTAGGAATATGAAGAGGGGTATTATGTTATTCAAGGGGAGAGAATGGTAGTGCCCCCAATAATTTATGTTGGCCCCTAACAAAAATATAACATGTGTGTGTTGCCTCCTAGCCTAGGATGCCCCCTAGTAAAGGCCTTTAGTAAAAGGCAGGTATAAAGTGCAAACACAACATCAATAAATGGATAGTCTCACGATTTTATATCCATAGGAGTTTTCTTCCTTTTGTGAGCAGAAAAAAAAAAAATCCTATAATAACTAGTCTTATGTTGAATGTGAGTTAAGGATGATTATGGTGGTGATGAAGAATGTGATGGAAAGACTAGCAATGTAGATGTTAGACACTATTTGGTACACTGTAATGTAATCGTAATCGCAATGTAATCAAATAAAAAAAATTATTACATTGCGATTACGATTACATTCCAGTGTACCAAACGAGACCTTAATTTGTCTACCGAGTCATATTTGTCAGGTAAGTCCTTTGGACGACTTCAAGAAAGAGTCGTTAAGCAGTCTGCTTTTAGATAAGTTTCTTCTCTGAAGGCCCCAATAGCAAACTCAATTCCAGCATTGTTTGTTCTTTTCTCTTTTGAGCAGCTGCAAGAACATGGAAGAATTTGAGATCTGCAGACAAGAGTATTGCACGAATACAAACATGCGGACAAAATTATAGATACATGATACAGACATTTCTAAATAAGTACAAACTAGTTAACTATGTTGCACAAAAACAGACATAGGTAAGGACATGATACTGATACGGACGCGATTTTACCGTGTATCTGCTACATAGGCAGACAGTAAGTTGCCAGAAAACAAGACTAAAGCTACCCAGATCGACTCCCCATCATTACTCACCTGTAAGTTTATCTCAAAGCTCGAAGAAGATACCGGGGTGCGTTGTAATAGTCGAGTCCATTTGCGGAATCTTCTTTTTGCAGTACCGACGTATAGTCAATTCATCAATTAGTCTAGCCGCTGAAGTATATTAATACATTTTTATTGGAAAAGAGAGCTAAGCACCACTAATACATCATTATGTCTGTTTGTTGAGGAGCAAGAATACACTAGTTTCTGTGATTCCATGCTCAATGACGACGTCGTAGATTAAACATAAATATAGTACAACTTTGTTCTTCTTTTTCATCATAGCATATGGAGTTCAATCATCATCATTGAAGTAATAAAGGGATAAGAATAACTCAATACTTGATCATTAGTTTGGATAGCAGTACTGTCATGTAATCATACAAAGCTTGGAAGAGGTGGCAAAGAAAGGTTCCTCCAGAGGATTATGTTTCTTCATTTCTTTTTGTTTGAGAACAAGTACAGTGTCAATATTCTGAACCTGTAAATTTCATGAAGTCTAAATATTCTGATAATTGAGAACCTGTAACTTTCATAAATTCTCAATATCCTCAGAATGGAGGACATGTAAATCTCAAATAATAAAGACATCTTCAATGAACTTTCAGCATTCCAGCAAGTATACTTTGACCTCAATGCAATGAACCTCCCCATTCAGCACAAGTTACAATCCAATCTACAGTTTGTAATCAGGAAGAGACTATGGGAAGATACAATGAAAGATTTGTTGGTGCTTTCTTTACATGAAGAGAGCTTGCTCTCAACATGCCTTGTAAAATTTTAGTCCCACATCGGAAATGCACAATGAGTTATCTCAACATATATACTTGATTGTGTTGTTGAGAGATGCACATGGGGTGGTGACCCTAAGGAGGGAACCATGTGGGTGATTTTACTAGGAGGTAAGAATAAGGCTCCAAGGATTAAGCATTAATGCTTTTGTCATTCTCTTGGATTAATTCCATTTGGAGCTAAGCGACTCGGGCTCATGAGGCGTTTTGTGGCGTTTTGTTGGCGCACTTTGCACTTATGCGGCCTCATGCGGCTCACGCGACCACGCGACCATGCGGCTCATGCAGCCCATGCGGCTCATGCGGTCCTGCTGCTGCCGCATGGAGGGCTCCGCTGACTGTGCAGACTACAAGTCAGTTATGGAAAGACTGATTCAATGCGATTAATTCAGATCCACTTTTTGTGGGATTTGAATTAATTTCGTTGCTATCTTTGTGGGATTTAAATTAATCTCTTGCTATCTTTTTTGGGATTTAATTCAATCTTTCCATAACTGAAGAGGCGGCTAGAGTTTTCACCCTCTCTCTATATATACTCTCTTCTGGCCTCCTTTGTGGAGACTACGAAAAATATAAATCTGAAAAGGAGAAAGAGAGAGAGAGCTGCTGCTGTAAGTCCCTGTTTTTCAAATTTTAGTTAATTAAGTGTTAATTAATTTTTAATGTCATTTATAGCCTTAAAATAATTATTAGGATTTTTAGGAATTTTTCTAGAATTTTTAAATAATTTTTAAATGAGTTTTATATATTAAAAATATCACTTTGCAATTTATTTAAATGTTTTAATACCATTTTGTAATTTTTAGAATTATTTTAATATGGTTTTGCAATTTACTAAATTGTTTCGATATCAGTATGCAGTTATTGAAATATTTTAAAGTGTGGAATGCAAATTCTTATTTGCATTTCGACTCTGTTAGGGGCCTTAGTGTAATTACCTAAAACTCTAGGGACCTAAACGCTAAACCTAAAACCTACCCATCCCTGCCCCGACTGACAGACGACTCGACGTCGGCTGCCCCCGCCATTTTCGTCCAGCGCACAGCCCCCCCGACCGCCCTAACTAGCCTATAAAACTCCCCCCCTCTTCCCCAGTCCTGACCCTAACCCTAAAACCCCACCACGACCGCCAACGCCACTGTCTCCTCCACTTTTCCCCCACCGGAACCCTAACTCCGGTTAAACCCCCAGCGCCGCCCCTACGACGAACGCCACCCCCTACCACCACCACCAAAGGGTTCGCCGTGACAAGGCGAACGCGTCGCCACCCGAGCGCCGCCGTCCCGACCGCTCCTCCGCCCGTCAGCACCTTCGAAATCCTCCTTCGACGACCGGACACGTGAGTAGCAGTGTTAAATCGTGTCGTGTGAGGCTCGTGTCCACATATGTTGTTCGCCATGTCCTGGCGAGCACGAGTGTGGAACTGGACACGTGAAACTCGTGTCGTGCGTGTCGAAATCGACCCGGACACGTAGAAATCCTGTGTCCCTAACTGTCCGGACACAGGATCAAATTTATTATTTTTTTTATGTGTTAATTATTTCGAACCTAATTAAATCTAACAAAATCCTAACCCTAACACAACCCTCGGGCTGAGCCCCTGGCCAGCCCGACCTAGCCTAAACTCACCCCACCAGCGCTGGCTCGAGTTCGAGCCCGTGTGTTGTTTTTCCTTTTTCTTTTCCTTTTTCTTTTATATATATATATTTATATATATATTTTTTATATATGTATTATTATATATACTATATTATGTATATATATATGCTGTTTTCTTTATATATATATATATATATATATATATATATATATATATATATATATATATATATATATATACATACTTCAGTTTTAGTACTTTATTATATTATGTATGTATATATATATATATATATATATATATATATATATATATATATATATATATATATATATATATATATATATATATATATATATTATGTGTCACGACCCGATCCCAATTTCTTGGGTCGACTCGGATCATGCCCAGCCTGCACCGTTGTTGAGACGGCGGCAGTAAGCTGTATTCCATATGCAGGTACAATCAACAACACTTGAATTTATAATTGCCACAACATTTTATTTAACGATAAAAATAAACTTGTTCATTACAAAAGAGTTCACCACTTTTAAAATAACATTAATTTAAATAAAAGACAACAAATCTCCATCTAAGCAGAAGTATCATCATCAACATCAGGAACCTCCTCTGGAAGCATAGCAGGATACAGCTCTGGGTCGTAATAGCTACTAATCTGTAGCTCTGAGTCATCAATAGGACCTATTGGGTGTGGGGAATCCAGTCAGGAAAGGAGCAAGTACAATTATGAAAATAACAATTTGCATAATGAATAGAAAATTGAAATATTAAAATAACTTTGGAAACAATGATTTTCAACTATAAAACAATTGTGATTTGAGTATGCAGTATCTATGACCGGTTTAGGATGATTCACTTGTATCCTATTGATACGGTCCGGCCTAACCCCGTGTGAAGAGGGGTAAGCTCGCACATTCATTTACTATTGGGCTTTGATCATAGATAACTACACTACTCCCCATTATCCCGATGCAATGATTCAATGTGTTACTCTAGGAGAGAGTACGTGTAACAATTGTGTATTTAATATGCAATATTCTAATATTAATTAAACTGAAATTAACACAACCATACTTGCCTTGAATTTCAATTGGTCGAGATTTGTACTTCGGGATTCGAAAGTTCACGTTCTTCCTTGAAATCCTACATTCCGGGGAACTTTATCTCAGAAATACAAATACCAGAAAAATCTAGTTGCAATCTCTATTTGTCTTTCCTAGTCTATTTTAGTTATTAGCTAACTAACACAACATCACAACGTTTACTAATGAGTTTGAATTTAGAAATTCAATTTATTTAGGTTTTTCGGGAAAACTTGTAATTTTCAATTTAAATATAAAACTTGGTATTTTATTAACTTATTGGGAAAAAGATTGGTGTTTTATAATAACTAAATAAAAATATAATTTCTTTTCTTAAAATGAGAAAATCGTGAATTATTAATTAATAATTAATAATATTATTGATTAATCCTACTCGTTTACTCAATCCCAGAATTCACAAATCTAATGTTCCTACTGATTACAAACTTTTGCAGAAAATAAAAGAATAGGCTTATGCCCTTACAAATTAATACATGAATTTAAATAAGAGAAAAATGGGTTAGTCCTTTTAAATCACCTAAAAATTAAATAATAAAATTTTAACTAAATTTGTAAATTATTAGAACGTCTCAGAACTGGTCCAATCTTCAAATACAGCTACTCTGCCTCAACGTCCGGACGAACCGGTGCGTTTGCATTTCGCTGGGGCCCATTGACCAATATGGTCGTCGCCCAAAATAATATAAAAAAAAATAATATTATCCGAAAATCCTTTGAAAATCATTTTTATAATTTTCTAAAAATTTCGGCAGCACTCCCTCTGTTTTCGGTCAACCCAAAAACTGGGAAATGCTTCCGATATACCTGCAAAATAATTTCCAAAACTCGAAATTCATATATATATCCATAGAACATATTTTTCCAAAGCCAACACAGCATTTCCGAAATGATAACGAAATTCCCGAAACCCGAAACCATTCCGATTTAACTTCCCAAAAGAATTCAATTCCAGCATATTAACCGAAAATTCCCAACAGAACCCAAAAGCAATAACAGAACATTATCCAATCTCATTCACAGAGCTTAAGAGCAAAAAATTTGAATCTCCAATCATTTCCATTAATTCTCGAAAACCCGAGAATACAGAAAACAGAGAATCTCTTCTTAAAAAGTTCTCAAAAATCCGAGAAAAACTACAGAACCCAGTTCTGTCCTAATAATTCTATTTAATCACAGAAAACAAACCACAGCAATCATTTCCGAGATTTTCGGAAAAGCCGAAATAGCAACGTAACTATTACGTTGTCGAAAACCGAAATCCCGAAGGATTCGGGGACCAGAGAATTCATCATCGACAGAAAGGAAAATAGAGTTCCAGAAATTATACCCAAAACCGAAGTCGAAGGAAATCCCGAATTTGGGTCGCGGAACCGAACGGCAAAACGGACAGTGCTGGACATGGACAGGGGCGAGCAAAGGGTCGACGGACGAAGGCCACGCGGGGTGCCGGCGGTGGACGGCGGCGGTCGCCGGTCGGGCGCGGGCGGCGGTGACGCGGGGCCGCGCGGGTCGACGGGAGCGCCGGGAAGCGGCTCGGTCGCGCTGGAAAGGGGCGTCGGCCTCGGGAAAACTCGGCCAGTGGTTCGCCGGGGAGGATCGAGAAGGGGATCGCCGGAAAATAGTTGATTTGGAAAGAGGATGAAGAAGATGGTGATGGTGTGGAAAAAAATGATGGGGAAAAGCCCCTTTTATAGGAAATAGGTAGTGAAGGTTACCATTTAAGAAGATGGAGTGCCATCCTGGCTTGATGGTCGGCCGGTTATGGAAGGCGAGGGGGTCGACGGGTGGGGAAGAAGAAGAAAACTTCTTCGGTTCACAAAGGCCACTCACAGCACCCAACACTAAAGAAGAATGAAAAGGCTATTGAATGTTTTCTTCATCAGACACTTAATATATGTCATTCAATACCAAGAGTAAGTATAGACTTAATGGGTTGAGACATACGAATGGGTTTGAAACCCATTCAAGATTTATAGGTTAGCCTATAATTGGCTTGGGTTAGGTCCAATTGGACTTAGAAAAATAATGAGTTTGGGCCAGGATTGAAACTAATGGCCAAAGCAATGGGTTTCAATAAAATTTAAAGGCTTTGGGCTAGGAAAATTTTAGACAACTAAAAATATTTTTTAAAGGAAATATTATTTAGAAAATTTTTGTACAATTTATAAAAATATTTTATGTTCAAATTTGGGTTCAAGTCCGGGCTGACATGCCAAAAATCCAAGTTTAACTATTTGGAAAATAATTTACTCTTAAATAAATATTATTAACATCTAACATTATTCTAAAGAAAAAAATTTATTGCTAACAAAATTTTATTTAGCAAAATAAAAAAAAAATTAGAAGTAAACTAAAAATACGGGTTTCACATTATGTATTATGTATTATATATATATAAAGAATATATATATATATATATATATATATATATATATATATATATATATATATATATATATATATATATATATATATATATATATATATATATGTATTATGTACACATGTATATATGTATATATTTTCTTGTGTATATATATATTATTATATATATATGCTATTATATGTATATGTATACAATATCTGTATATGTATATATATTTTATAGTTAAGTATTTTCTTATACATATATATATATATGTAATTTTTTTAACATATATATAACCATTATGTAAATATCCATATATTTATGTGTATATATTATTATATATGTATACCATTTTTATATATGTATTTCACTATACTTAGTGTAAGTTATTTTTCTATGTAAATACACTTATCATATTTTATAACTATTATGTGTAATTTTATCTTATTAAAATATTAATATTTATTTTTGCACTTTTACCAAATTGTATTTTTAGTGTATTTAAATTACTGCAACCATTTGGTGTCCAAGCCTAGCATGGATTTTTGGGCCCAAATGTGTTTTCACACATTCAAGACCTGTACAAGTCATATTGGACTTGATTCATGGCCTTGGGTCCTATATTTGAACTTTGGTTCAAATTATATACATGGACAAAATACGCAGATAATTAATTATTTAATTTTAATTGTGTGCAATGCTGTTTTTGGATTTCTAAAAATACTTAAAGTACTGTTAAAATTCTGGAAAAATAGTATTTAGATACTATATTAATTTAGCTAATTTAGTATAATTTTTATAGTATTTAATTTACTGTTTTGCCACTAGTTTGGCATATGAAACCAAAACTCATTTTCTGTATACTTAGGAAAACTGATTTTTATAAAATACTTATACTGGTTAATAAATTCCAGAAAAATTATAATAAATTTCTATAATTAGCAAGGATCATCTTGGTACTTTATTTTATGTAAAACTAAGCTTTTTGTCTATCTCAAAAATTGTTAGAAAACAATGATCACTTGATTTATTTATTGATTAATTACGACTTGTAACTTTTTGTGTTACTTTGAGTTTTAGCCGTGTTGAACCTCACCCCTCACTAGTGTAAAGACCCTAGAAAGATAGTTAAAGTAGTGTGTCACCCCACATTGGTCTCCTATGCCAAAATCATCATTTTGGCTAGGTGCCCAGTCACAAGTCGTGTTTCACAGATTAGTGTCTTAGCGTTTTAGCTTAGTATAAAAACTAAGTTATTGCATTTACTTCTACAGTGACGAGTTACCGGACATCTATAGCACTTTTATCGCAGCTTGTTTTGCTTTACTTTGCTAGAGGCAAGTACTTTCTACGAACTTTACATACTGCTATAACAATAAACTGCGATTTACCAACCATGTTAAATGCTGATCCTTGGGGTAGCAAGTTAGAACTTCACATGTTGTATTACTTTCAGTCTCTACCATGTTTATACCGTATCTCATATCTCTCACATGTTTAAATAACGGGTTAAGGGGAAACTGCTAGTAGTGTACGTGATCATGACCCCCTTCTCCGTATGTATTTATCGCGCTCGGTGACATTCTATATGTGACCTTGCCGTAGGTTCTGATCTCGCGTTTGTGTATGGATATACACCGATGCCGTTCGTGCACGTATGTGCCTGCCAGAAAAACTTGATATGTGCCGCTGTACATCCTATTCACCTATTGACCGATTCACGTACATGCTACAGTTTTAAACTTTTAAACAATATGTTGTCATTTCTAAAAACCAATTAAACCATGATATGCCATGATTCCAGTTTATTACATTCTTGTTTATGCTTAGTATATTTAGTTTGCTAGAATCAGTACTTGCTCCCGTCCTGACAGGATAATATTGTAGGTGTCCTTACTGAGGAGGAGTTACTCTGCGACACATATTATGGAGTTACTGCCGAGGACCCGGCTTTGCTTTACGAGAATGTTCCTGCGGGGAACCTCACCTAGTTGTCTTTTGCTTTAGACTTTTGAGAGAGTAGTCATGTATTAGGCTACATATTTTATAACTGGACATGTATCCAGTTTTACATTTCAGATCACTTGTACTTTGGACTTATTTCTATATGAGACGACTTTTGTGTTTGGAGCATTTACGACTTTTGTTCACTTATAGAACTGTTAGCACATTTAGTCTTATCTTGTTATCTCTAGAACAGCTTACTACGTTTTATCTCAAGCGTAGGCTGGACATGGCTCGGCCTGGCCCAACAATTTGGGTAGCGGGTCGTGACAGATGCCGCCATTGCAATTCCATCGGAGGAGTCAGAACAGAGGTGACTTCGAGCGTTCCACAAGTTCTTCAAACTTGCTGGTTCCTGGAAGCAATTCGTGTTAGGCGAATCTTGCTTTGAGCAACGGTGTTTTGACACCCCAGCAACTTTTCTTCATCTCATCTTTCTCTAGATTATTGTAACTCGTTCTGTCCCAATTACAATACGTTTGCAAGGAAGAACGAGAGATCTTCTCTTCTCTATTTTTCTCCTTCATATTATAATCTGGCTATTTGGTTTTTTATATCATCGTAGATCTCTATTGCATCTGTTTTACCATCTTTGATCAAGCCCCGGGAATAACAATCTCAAAGCAAGATCCTTATAGATGGAAAACATTAATGCTTCGCTCGTCCAATCGGACTACTGCAAGTTGGAAAAGATCGATGGAGAGCATTATCAAGTCTGGAAGAGGAAGGTTTATCTAACTCTTCAACTCAAAGACGTTGATTATGTTCTGTTGGAGGAAGAACCTTCTGTTCCTGACACTGGATCTACTGCCGCAATCAATACGGCTACCAAACTCCAGGCCAAATGGAGAAGGAAAAATAGCATCTGCAGGCTTCTCATCCTGAATGCTATGGAGGATTCCCTGGCAGAATCCTACTCGAAGAAGGAACTTGCCAGAGACATATGGGAGTCTGTGGAAAAACTGTATGAAGAAGACAGGAACAGGAGCAAGATGTTTGTGGTTGAAAAATATCACAAATTGCTCTTTGAGGACGAGAAGTCCATGTTGCCACAGGTGAAGGAATTTCTGAAGCTACGTCAGAAACTGGAAGACGAAGAGATGTCCCTTCCCGACAAGTTTGTCGTTGGAGGGATCGTCTCAAAACTTCCTGCTGGATGAGTACTTTTTATGCAAGGATGCTCAGAAAGAAGCTAGACATTAGCTTGGGAGATCTACTTCAAGAGATCCATGTTGAGGACGAGATGCGTTCCCAACAGAAGGTGGACACTATGTCCAAATAGTTGGCTAAAGCCAATCTAGTGCAGACGAGAGATCCCAAGGGGAAGCAGGCGGCTTCTCATCCCAAGAAGAAGGACTTCATTAATCTAAAAGTGAAGGGTCTTTCATTCAAGCAACAGAAGACTAAGTCCCACGTGACTTGTTACAATTGTGGCAAGAAAGGCCACTACAAGAGTGAATGCAGATCCAAGCCTAAACAATCAGAGAAAGGTGAGCCTAGTAAGGTTTCATTGGTTTCTAACATTATTGCTATGATCGCACAGGTCACAACTGTGGGGGTTGACTCTGACTGGTGGATAGACACTGGTGCGACTTGCCATGTCTGTTCTGGCAAGGAATGGTTCGTCACGTACCAGCCGACATCTGAGAAGGTTGTCATGGCGAACCAGGCCCAAGCTGAAGTTCTGGGGATCGGGACTGTGGAGCTGAAACTCACTTCTGGGAACACTCTGACGCTTCAAGGTGTGAAGCATGTTCCGGCGATTGCCAAGAACCTGATCTCTGGGAGCCTGCTCTGCAACGCAGGCTTAAGGATGGACATCAATGCTGGTCAGATGGTGATGTCCAAGAAGGAAACATACTTCGGGAAGGCTTATCAAACCAAAGGAATGTTTAAAATTCAGCTTGTCAACCAGTTTGATGACATTAATGCAGTTGTATTTTATGATTATTCTCTTGAGATGTGGCATAATAGACTAGGACATGTTCATTGTAAAAGAATTAACAAAATGTCTAGTCTAGGACTTATCTCCAAATGTGGGGGTAAGGTGGAGAAGTGTGAAGTGTGTGCTTAGACGAAGATCACAAGGAAACCCTTTCATCGGGTCAATCGAAGCACAGATCTTCTGGAGTTGGTGCACTCAGATATCTGTGACTTCAAACATTTCTCCACGAAGGCCGAGATGAAGTATTTCATAACCTTCATCGACGACTTCTCAAAATACGCGTTCGTCTACTTGCTCAAGTCTAAAGATGAAGCTTTCGAGAAGTTTAGAGAGCTCAGGGCCGAAGCTGAACGGCAGACTGGACAACAACTCAAGAGACTGAAAAGTAATCGAGGTGGGGAGTACAGGTCTCATGACTTCGCATCGTTCTGCAAAGAACATGGAATCATATGCGAGACTACTGCTCCATATTCTCCTCAATCCAACGGAGTAGCAGAGAGAAAGAACCGAACATTAACAGAAATGATGAATTCAATGCTGCTTACTGCAGGTTTTCCAAAATGCTACTGGGGAGAAGCTGCATTAACGGCCACTTTCATTCTGAATAGAGTGCCATATGCAACTTCGGACGTAACTCCTCATGAACTCTGGTTCAAAGTCAGACCAAACTTGAATGTCATTCGAGTGTGGGGGTGTCTGGCGTATGTGAAGCTCCCAGATCTGAAGATTCAGAAGCTAGGGACAAGGACTATGAAGGCGATCTTCTTGGGGTATACCGAGAAGAGTGATGCTAGGAGATTTCTTGATATTGAGTCAAATCATATCATCGAATCTCGCGATGCTGAATACTTTGAAGACAAGTTTGCAAAAGACAAAAATATTGTTCTTTCGGACATTCCGAAAAATGATGTAGGTGCAAATGAGACTGAAATCTCATATGGGCCAGTAGTCCAAGAAGAAGCTGTTGTTGATGAAACAACTCTTATACCAGAACTCGCAAAGCCGTCAGCTAAGCGAGCGAGGAGACCGAAAGACTTCGGAGATGACTTTGTTACCTATCATGTGGAAGCAGATCCGCTTACCTATGATGAGGCGATGAAGACCAGAGATGCTATCTTTTGGAAGGAGGCAGTGAATGACGAGTTTGACTTTATCACCTCCAATAACACATGGGTGTTGGTAGATCTACCTGAAGGAGAAAAGCCCATCGGATGTAAATGGATCTTCAAGTAGAAGATGAAGGCAGATGGAACTATTGACAAGTTCAAGGCCAGGCTGGTAGCCAAGGGATTTTCTCAGAAACAGGGGATAGACTACTTTGACACGTACGCTCCAGTAGCTCGGATGACCACCATCAGAATGTTAATCGCTCTAGCAGCTATACATAAGTTGGTGATACATCAGATGGATATTAAAACAGCATTCCTGAATGGGGAGCTGACCGAAGAGATTTACATGCAACAGCCAGATGGATTTGTCGTCAAAGGTCTTGAAGACAAAGTCTGCAAGTTGGTGAAATCATTGTATGGTTTGAAGCAAGCTCCCAAGATGTGGCATGAGAAGTTTGACAAAGTTATTAGGTCAAACGGCTACAGAGTCAGCGAGACGGACAAATGTGTTTACACAAAGTTCGCTGATGGAAGAGGAGTCATCATTTGTCTGTACGTGGACGACATGCTAATCCTAGGTACGGATATAGGCTGTGTCACAGAGACAAAGAAGTTCCTCTCAACCAAGTTCAGTATGAAGGACTTGGAGGATGCAGATGTCATCTTGGGCATAAAGATCATCCGGACAGACACTGGAGTAGCGCTGTCACAATCTCACTACATTGAGAAGATGCTCACACGCTATGGGTATAAGGATCTTCCAGGGATCGATACGCCATACATGGGTGATCAGAAGCTGAAGACAAACTCGAGGAAAAGCGTCAGGCAGCTGGAGTATTCCAGCGTTATCAGAAGTTTGATGTACGCAACCACTGCCACAAGGCCTGACATAGCTTTCGACGTGGGAATGCTAAGTCGGTTCACTAGCAACCCAGGGATTGAGCACTGAAAAGCTGTGAAGCGGGTGATGAGATATCTCAAGAAGACTCAGACATATGCACTGCACTACAACGGGTATCCGACAGTAGTGGAAGGCTTCAGTGATGCTAGCTGGTGTTCAGAGGTGGAAAGCGAGAGATCCACAGGTGGATATGTCTTTTCCTTGGGTGGAGCTGCTATATCGTGGAAGTCGAAGAAGCAGACTATACTCTCTCGTTCCTCCATGGAATCTGAATTCTATGCACTTGAAACTGCAGCAGATGAAGCAGAATGGCTTCGGGAGCTCATGTATGATCTTCCAATGGTTGGGGCTCAGATACCGACGATACCGATATACTGTGACAACCAGGCGACTGCGACGGCGGCATCAAATGACCTCTTCAACGGGAAGAAGTAGACTGTGCGGTTGAAGCACAGGACAGTACACGATCTTATCAAAAGAGGTGTAATTGCAGTGATTGATGTTCGGAGTCAGGAAAATCTGGCAGATCCGTTCACAAATGGCCTCAAACGTCAGTTGGTCGATGACACAGCTTGTAAAATGGGCTTGAAGGCATTCTGATAGTGTGTCTTTGTAATCTTACCATAAAGTTTTATGCTATTAGTTCAAAGAGAAATCTACTAAGCATCTAACTTTTGGTTCAAAGGAGGATCACTGACTGGAAAACTATCAGGTAACAGTGGGTACTTGTTCTCTGGAACATGGAAGGGATACGGACCCATAACCACTGTTGTCTACTATGTATTTTTTGCGGAAAAATCAGATCCTGTGGAAGGATGGCTTAAACGCCTTAATGAGTTCTCAGGCAGAGTGAATGCCTGGTGTGCTTCACAGGAAGCACGGTAGAGCAGCACTACAAGGAGTGAAACTCCATGCTACAGTGGGGTGACTCCACCACGAGGTTTCCAGGTCTGGGGTAATGCCTCGGCTTTGCAAGCCAAGTCATAGCGGCATAGCACCGCAAATAGGCAGGTAGCCTAATGCTGTATGACGTAATTAAAGAGTTGTAGACAGCACTACAAAGGGGAGGATGGCCCCATGTTACAGTGGTACGACACCACGATGAGGTACCTAGATAGGGGTAAAGCCTCGGCCTTGCAAGCCATGTCGTTGCGGCGTAACATCGCAAGGAAGTCTTAGGCTTCATGCTGAGTAGATTGGCACTACAAAGAGGCTGAGACCTCATGCTACAGTAGTATGACACTACGATGAGGTTCCCAGGTAGGGGTAATGCCTCGGCTTCAGGCCAAGTCATAGCGGCGTAGCACCGCAAGGAAGCGCAAGGCTTCATGCCATGTCTTTTTAATAAAGAACTCACTTATAGTGTATGGAAAAAGATATCAGGCCGTTTCTTGAGGGTAAACTTGTAGACGTCCAAAATTATACACTGAAACTAGGCTGGCACAGGGCCTTTAATGTGCAGCCAGAAGCACACGTAACTACACTTTGTGAGTGGGAAGAATTACAATTGTGGTTCAGAATTCAAGGCGTAGTCCATTCTTGTATCACATTGTTATTTAACCCATGCGGGAAGATTCAAGTCGTCAGCGACATCTATCCTAATGTAAAATGGACAGTTACTGTGGGGAACGCTCAATCCTGGACACATATATATGTTGTGATATGTGGAGGATTGTTGGTGCTTTCTTTACATGGAGAGAGCTTGCTCTCAATATGCCTTGTAAAATTTTAGTCCCACATCGGAAATACACCATGAGTTATCTCAACATATATACTTGGTTGTGTTGTTGAGAGATGCACATGGGGTGGTGACCCTAAGGAGGGAACCATGTGGGTGATTTTACTAGGAGGTAAGAATAAGGCTCCAAGGATTAAGCATTAATGCTTTTCTCATTCTCTTGGATTAATTCCATTTGGAGCTAAGCCCCAAAGGGGCTTAGCGACTCGGACTCGAACTCGGACTCGGGCTCATGGGCTCATGAGGCGTAATGTGGCATTTTGTTGGCGCACTTTGCACTTAGCACGTCAGCAGTCATGCGGCTCATATGCGGCCATGCGGTCTTATGCGGCATGCGGCTCATATGCGGCCTCATGCGGCTCACGCGGCCATGCGACCACGCGACCATGCGGCCATGCGGCTCATGTGGTCCATGCGGTCCATGAGGCCCATGTGGTCCATGCGGCCCATGCGGCTTATGCGGTCCATGCGGCTCATGCGGTCCATGCGGTCCATGCGGCTCATGCGGTCCATGCGGCTCATGCGGTTCATGTGGTCCATGCTGCCCATGCGGCTCATGCGGTCCATGCGGCCATGAGGCTCATGCGGCTAGGCTGCTGCTGCTGCTGCCGCATGGAGGGCTCCGCTGACTGTGCAGACTACAAGTCAGTTATGGAAAGACTGATTCAATGCGATTAATTCAGATCCACTTTTTGTGGGATTTGAATTAATTTTGTTGCTATCTTTGTGGGATTTGAATTAATCTCGTTGCTATCTTTTTTGGGATTTGATTCAATCTTTCCATAACTGAAGAGGCGGCTAGGGTTTCCACCCTCTCTCTATATATACTCTTCTGGCCTCCTTTGTGGAGACTACGAAAATATAAATCAGAAAAGGAGAAAGAGATAGAGAGCTGCTGCCGCCATTGCAAGTCCATCCGAGGAGTCAGAACAGAGGTGACTTCGAGCGTTCCACAAGTTATTCAAACTTGCTGGTTCCTGGAAGCAATTCGTGTGGGGCGAATCTTGCTTTGAGCAACGGTGTTTTGACACCCCAGCAACTTTTCTTCATCTCATCTTTCTCTAGATTATTGTAACTCGTTCTGTCCCAATTGCAACACGTTTGCAATAAAGAACGAGATATCTTCTCTTCTCTATTTTCCTCCTTCATATTGTAATCTGGCTATTTGATTTTTTATATCATCGTAGATCTCTATTACATCTGTTTTACCATCTTTGATCAAGCCCCGGGAATAACAAGATTCATGAATTCCAAAATCAGTTACGAAATTTGAATGCTACAGAAGTGAAGGATTCATGGACCATTCAAGCTACTAAACATAATAATTCCACCAAACCTCAGAAGACCTGCACATGGTATCATGAGACTGATTGATTCACAGAAAGCAACACTTAAAGAAAACACACTTCTTCTCAGTACGCGCTAACACCATTAATGGTCAGATAGTGGCAGCCTAACTATTAAAACTTTCACAACAATGTTGTGGAATTCATTAAAGAGAAAAATGATAGCGACTTGCAAACATGAGAGATCATTGATTCATTCAAAGTTCTTCTATTCTATAGATTATATATACTCCAACAAGCAACAACATTTCAATCTATCCAGATTATGTCCAATAAGCACCAGCAAATTGTGAACAACTTGCTTAGGGGAAGGCTAATGAGCACAAACACAAGTCTTTTCAAACATGAATTTTAGAATTAGAATTAGAATAAAATTTCCAACTTGAAGAAACATAAGGATCAACAAACAACTACAAAACAGAGAAATCTCTAGTCACACAAACATACACATCTGGAAACACTACTTAAACGAGGAAACTCTTTTAAGACTCCCGCGACAGAAAGCTTATGTACCTATTGGCATTGTGTTCAAGGTTGTTGCTGCTGCTGCAGCTGTTGTTCTGGTAGATAGTGACTTTCACCTTGCCATGTCCAAACAATGTCTTTGAGAGCCGGTCTCACATCTTCTTTCCAAAGCTTCTGATACTCCAAAGTATCACCATTAGCTTTTTTCATTTCCACGAGGTGAAATGAAGGGGTAACCTCAAATATCTCAGCATCAATGCCCAAAACCCCCTTTCTTCCTGCCTTTGTACCTTCTATTTTCAAAACCCCGCCTTCCCTCTTCTTCACTTTCAACCTAAGCCGCTTCGCAATGTCTTCCAGCTTCGAGATGATGGCCACTGCAGGCTGTCGAGATGTGAATCGTGCTTCTTTCCTAACCTCGCTCTCCTCAAATAGACCTGAAAGATCGAATCCTGCTGAAAGAGAGATTATATCGAAGGCATTCAAGTTTGTGGGCTTTGCTGACTCCTGCTTGCCTCCGGGCTCTTGCTTTTCCTCACTGTTGTTGCTGTCAGAACAATCGAAAACTGCATCGATATCCACAGGAGGAACCATTTCCTTTTTGCCTATTTCACTCCTCTTTGACTTGTCATCAAATCCTTTTCTGAACCAGGAGTTTTCCATTATTTTTGTAATTGAGATTCTTTTGTTAGGGTTGGGGTCTAGGATCTTTGATAGAAGTCTCCGAACTTCGTAAGGGAACCAATTAGGGCATTTAAATTGCCCTTTCCCAATCTTCTTGTACATCTCCATCAAATTTGTGTCATGGAAAGGGAGATAACCAGCCAAGAGAACAAATAGGATCACCCCACAAGACCAGATATCAGCTTTTGCACCATCATACCCTTTTCTGTTAATCACTTCGGGAGCAACATAAGCTGGAGTCCCACAGGTTGTGTGGAGCAAACCATCCTGCTTCCTACAATCTGAAAGGGCACTCAAACCGAAATCTGAAACCTTGAGATTGCAATTTTCATCCAACAACAAATTTTCAGGTTTCAAATCACGGTGATAAACACCTCTGCTGTGGCAATAGTCCACGGCACTGATCAGCTGCTGAAAGTACTTCCGTGCAGCATCTTCCTTGAGCTTCCCTTTAGCTATCTTATTATAAAGTTCACCACCTCTGACATATTCCATGACGAAGTAGATCTTCGCCTTGGTAGCCATGACCTCATGAAGCTGAACTATGTTCGGATGCTTCACCAATCTCATTACCGATATCTCTCTTTTGATTTGATCAATTAGCCCAACCCTCAAAACCTTCTCTTTGTCAATCACTTTCACAGCAACACTATGTGCACTCGTTACATTTCGAGCATAGTAAACCTTAGCAAATGTTCCTTGCCCTAACATTCTCCCTAGTTCATACCTTTGTAGCAATATAGATCCTTTAGTATCCATTCTTGTATATGATATCTATCACACAGCCGAAAAACCCTCCCACTAAGTAATATTTGTCAAATCCTATGAGCGGAAGATTTCAACCGTCGTCATCGTGATCTAACACAACAGGCTTTCTAGTTTTGTCAGGAGCACAGATCTTAAGTGACAGTTGAGCAATTTCATCGAAGACGAACAATGGTTGCTCAGACAAAGCTACAGCCTCTACGATATAACTAACCTCAGGAAAGAATATCTCAGCATTACCACACATCTTTCAGCATTCCCAGGTATTTTTCTTCAAGTTAAAAGGTGAAAAGATCTGCAACAGCAAAAAAAGGCGAACTGTCGTTCAGTATACAAATCAGCCAACCAGTTATAACAATTCTTTCCAAACAAATGAGTAGCACATTCTGAATTCATACTCATAACAACATGTAAAGATCACAAGTACCGCAAAACGCAGAATAAAGGATCTAAACTGTTGCCATGTAGTCAAAGGTGGAGCTTAAATTAAGTTTCTAGACCTATATGAATTTCTAGATTCGGGTTTAGAAGTACCTAGATCTAACCTGATTTAGTAGCAATTTGATCACAAGAGCTTTTATTTTCAAGTAGCTTTCTTTCTTATTAAATCAAGAAGAGGAAGTTGAATTTATGTTGCCTCTACTACAAACTAGGAAGCATGGATACTAAAAAAATCTGGACCATGTCATGTCGGACACATATCAGACACTTCAAAATATACCAAGACACACCTAAAATAGGTTACTTGTCCACGTTATCGAGTTCTATCCGTGTTTGTCCAACATATATTACAAATAACTTTAGGGTCTGCTTGGTAATGTTTTTACCGATTTTGAGGTGTTTTTGAACCGACCGTTTATGAAAACCTCTGCTTGTTAATTTTTTTTGAGGCACTGGTTTTGGTCGACTCAAAAAACCTCCTAAAATCGGTGTAATGTAATTTTGGTGGCTTTATAAACACCCCAAATCGGTGGATTTTGAGAGGTTTTATTATTTTATTCCATTTGTATCCTCACCAAACATATATAATTATAACTACTACTACCCTTCCCTATTTAATTATATTCCTGTAAAAAACTTTCAGAACCGCTCGTTAGTGAATTACCAAGCATGGATTGGACTGGTTTAAAAGCCGTTACTTAAAAATCACAAAAAATCGGACCGCTCATAACTGGTACTCTAAAAAACACCTCATAACCGCTACCCTACAATTGCCAACCAGATCCCTATGTTTTCTTCTTATAATTATGATATAGGCTAATTTGCATCTAAGTACCATCAACTTTCGTATTTTTTCAACTTGCTTTCATGAACTTCCAAAATTAGCAACTTGGTACCATGAACTTTCAAGTTTGCAAGTTAATACCATGAACTGCCGATACTAAATGGTATTAATTTGCAACATGGTATTTACTTGCAAATTAAATGATAGTTCATTGTATTAACTTGCAAATGCAGAAGTTCATGGTAGCAAGTTGCACAAGTACGTGAAAGTTCATGGTATTTAGTTGCAAATTAGCCCATTATATAGTTTACACGAATGTGGGGCATTTCTTCATATAATATCATTAACCTTTGAAGTTATCTACTATAAAACTTTCTTTCTGTTTAACTTATCAAGTGCTCTTGGTGTAATTAAATTTTAATCTACGAAGCACAAACACTCCTAAAGAAGATGCCGTGTCTGCGTCACCATAGGCGGATCTATTGGTGGGCTGGGGTGGGCTCCAGCCCACCCAGCCAGCCAAATTTTTTTAGTAGGTTTTGCAAAAGGGAAGGATCTAGCCCACCGAGCCCACCACCCAACTTAATACAGATTTTTAGGCTTGCTCGAGGCTCCAGCTGCAACCTCCGAGTCCACCGAGCCCATCATCACAACTTGATGATGCCCAAGCTTAGGTACTTCCCTCATCTCCCCCTTTAAATGGAACTTGGACTGATATCACAATTTTATTGTATTATCAACGTTAACAGTTTAGTCTAATTACTCATGCACATCCTTTATTTACCAACATTAATAGTATAGTCTAATTACTTCAAGACTTACTTTCTAATTAAATTTTCTTACTTTCTATTTTATTAGGATGAAAAATCAAGAATGAAAAAAAAGCGAAAACTATTTTTTCGTCCTTTTAAAAAGAAACATGGAGAAAAATATTAACATTTGGAGCATCTTCCGGTTCCTTATCTACTCTTGAACCTACAATTCAAGTAGAAACACCAACGAGTGTCGATATTCCTACAATTACTATAGAACCTCAAGATCTTGCAAAGATCAGAAGAGCATCTTCTGGTTCCTTATCTACTCTTGGAGGAGAGTTTTGGAAGGCAGAAGCAAAGAGAACACAATCATCAACTCTTACCTTTATTCTAAGAGTTTCTTTTTTCCATTTCTCATCTTATATTTGAAAAATGATATTTTCAACTTATGTCTTAAGTAACATGTCTACTTATGCAACTCATCATATGTTATTTGATAACTTTTGTTTTTTTGGAAAATAATATTTGAATCACACATTTTGGTTATGATGGCATTCTAAGAAATAATTGGTGTGTTAAATTTTTTATATTATATTTTATATTCAGCCCGGGGTAAACTACAATCCTGGTTCCGCCCTTGTGCGTCACGTATCCGACATCAAAGGTACACTCCAAATGTACTAAGAAACGTCAAAGCAGGTGCCATGTCCGTGTTGCCATGTGCAGCATAGATTTTAATACACTTCACCACTACTAGAATTGCTCAATAATTTCTAATCTATGAACATAACAAAAGGTCCTCATAAATAACAATCCATGTGATTCTCAGTAGAAAATTTGGCGAATTACTTCTAAATACCAAACTTTTCATATGGGTTTGCTAAAAAAAAAACCAATCTTTATTATCAAACAACTCAAATAATTTCTATGTACATAACAAAATGCCTCATGAATCACAAAATTTGGCAAATTGCTTCCAAATACACTAAACCTGCAAACTTTTCATACGAGTTTGCAAAAAAAAAAAAAAAAATCCAATCTTTATTATCGAACAGTTGAAACAAAGCTCTCAACTTTGAGAACAAATAGATTTCTCTTGTCTAGAAGACGATTGAGAAGCAAACCTTGGAGATTTCGGAGCTCCGATAAGAGAGATTATCGGATCGGGTTCGGGTCCGAAAGAGCAGAACCCGCAAAATGATGGATCCAAAGAGAAAGAGGAGCAGGAGGAGAAGAAAGAAGAAATGATGGTATAGAGAAGAAAGAGCAGCTCTGCGCCCATAGACCTTCTTTATACTGTTTTTAATCATTAATTTAAAAGCAGTGCTCATTAATTAAATTTTATTACTCAATTAATGGTTAATTAAACTATTAAAAATGGGATGTCCTCTTTGCAGTCATTACTCATCACTTTGCTTTTTCTGCACTCATAGACATTTGCCCCTAATGTTTCCATTTTTTGGGTTATTTAGTTTTAAAATCTTTTATAAAATTAAAATTTTATATTTTTGTTTCTATATTGTCCACCCTAAAATTAGAAAGTGGAAATTCTATGACTTTGATTATTTAGTTTTGCACTGTAAGAATTGTGTGAGTTGGAGTATTTGGTCTTTTATGACCGGTCGTTGGCTTATAGGGGTCCTAGACAAACTTCCGAAATAGGCCTCTCCTATATTAAAAAAAAGTAACTAAAATAAAAGTAAATATAACAAAAATTGGCGAGAATTATATGACTTGGATTATTTAGTCTTACAGGATGAGTTTGTCTTGGATTATTTAGTTTTTTCATGATCATAGTTGTCCATGAGCTCATGGAAATCCGAGGCTAACTCCCGAAATAGGCCCCCTATATATCTAAAAAAAAAAATTAACTAAAATAAAAGTAAATATAAAATAAAAATTAATACTCAAAGTTTTAACTAAAAACCACTAAGGTACAAGTCTAACAAGATAACCACTACATCAGAAATATTTTTAGTTAAAATGGCCCGTATTTTAATCTTGTTTTATTCTAGATACATCCATGTTGGTGTCTCTTTAGGCATTATTTGGTTGGCGGAATCATGGATTGGGAAGGAAATTTCATTTTTTTTTCTCCATATGCTTGTATGTCAAAGGAAAGTAAAAGGAAATGATTGCACAGGGAAGGAAAATAAGGCCAACCCAATGGGGTTTTCTATCTCCCCTATTTCTATTATAGAAATCAACTTTACGAAAAAAAAAAGCACCTTCCAATGGTGATTTCTATAATAATTTCTATCGCATATGACGCTAATGTAGGATGGAGAGTTTCTACGAGGGTTTCTACATTTAGAAACGCTCATAGAAATTCTCCATAGCTCATAACAATTAATATTGGGTCCCACATCATTAAATTGATCATTTTATTTGTTGTCATATAGGATAGAAATGGAGAACCATTGTAGAGTTTTTTGTATATATAATTTCTATATAGAAACTCTACCAACTAGGATAGAAATTTTCATAAAGTACATTGACATGTAGGATAGAAATCCAATTTTAGGAAACTCCATTAGAGGTGGCCTAAGGGGAAAAGTGGTTCCGCCATCTTACTAAGATTCACCTTTCCACTAAGGCCTCCTTTGGTTCACGGAAAGGAAAGAAAATTGATTCTATGATATTTTGTTTCATTTGAAAAATTGTAATTCCAATCAATTTTTTTTTCGGTGTTTGAAAAAACCAAAAAAATTGTGAGAAAGTGAATCCTTAGAGAAGAAAAATGAATCATTGTGTTGGTGGGAGGAACGACTTTTCCAGAGGCGGCGCCATGATTAAAGTCCTGCTGAGTCCGTGGTACTACACATTAGAAAAAGTTGCCATATTACTTGAACTTCAATAACAAAAAAATATAAAAAAGAAGAAGCAAAAAATAGAACTTTCAAGAAAGATGAGAATCAAACTCATGTCTTTCAATTAAAAGCCCAAAGTGCTACCACTAGAGCAAACTTATTCTTTTTGTAATAAACGGTCAAACTAATATATATGTTAAACTTGCAAAAAAATCTATATAATTAAATTTTTTAAAAAAATTGGGAGAGCCGTGGTCCCCCTTGGACTCTATGTAAATCAAATCCGTCCCTGCACTTTTCCCTCTATTTTCCCTTCACTTAGGTATCAAATTTATTTTCTCCTCATTTCCTTTGGCCCCAAACAAAGAAAATGAATCACATTTCTTTCCCAGTACTCTAATTTCTCAAACCAAAATGTGGGGAATCTTTTTCTTTTAATTTTTTTTTGTCTCCAAACATCAAAAAGAAAATAATGGAAATCGCATTCCCAACGAAAGGAAAAGAATAAGGAATTGATTTACTTTTCTTTTCTTTCTGCGAACACCAAACGAGCCCTTCGCCTTTGTGCCATGGACCATCGTCTAATCTGTCCTGGACCATCTTTGTTCATGACTAATAAAAAAAAGACTTTGGCATTGTCGTTGATTTATTCTGATTTAGTTAGCCACACATTGGAAAAAAAATGTTAGCAGATATGAACAACAAATAAATATGGTAAATGTTAGCGGATATGAACAAACAAACAAATATGGTAGTTAAGGTAAAAAAGAAAAAAGGACTAAACAGTAGTCATAGTTTAATTAATGAAAAGTGGGTCCACGGAATATTTAAGGTCCGACAAGCCAGATCCTAAACACTCTTGCTTAACATACATTTCCTTATTTCTGTAGTATGGGCCTGAAATTTTAGATTAGAAAATTAGTTTGTAGAATAGTAAATTTTTTGGAGTTTAATTCTAAATTATATATATATTTTACATTAATTTTTATCATACAATTTTTGAAATTAAAACTCATTTTATTATTTTCTATTATTATATACAAATCCAACCATTCTTATTTACTTTTATTTTAAAATTTTGGATATCAAGATAAAATTTTAAACATTACCTACTAATGATGCTCTGATATGGCCGCGACGATTGCATCTCTCACTTACACACACCAATCTAAGAAAACACCATTTGAGAGGGAAGTTATATCGGATGTACATGTTGAAAATATCAGTATAGTGGACGCTGTTTGTTCGGTTGAAAGATCTAACATTAGCTTCGTGATTTTGTAGACAACCGAAGCCAAAAAAAAATAAAAAAAATAGAGGACACAATATAGCGCGCACGTGTGTGGTGTAATATATAATATATATAATATATATTATATATATATATATATATATATATATATATATATATTATAATAGATATATATATATATATATATATATATATATATATATATATATATAATGGAGCGGATCAAAGTCATCCTTAGAAAACCTCCTAAAA
>JANAVB010031019.1:1236379-1278595 GCA_029216955.1 Iris pallida | reverse complement strand
AGGGGGGGCGGGTGGCTCGGAGGGAGGTGCAGGGGGTGTAAGCCTGTGGTTCGTATTACGTATTTTGGTATACGTGTACGTATTTTGTCTCGTATTGCATGCTCCTTGCTTGGTTATGGTTCATCTTGGTTCGGTTCGGTGTGGCTTGGCTTGGCTTGGCTTGGTTCGGTTTTGTTGGAGAACCAACCCACCCCACCTACCACCACCATCATCATTTATTAGCCCACTCCTCTCTCTCCTCATTAATTCTTTTCCATTACTCTTCTTCTTCCTCACCATTACTTCTCCACCAACTGAGAGAGTGGAGAGCTTAGGCAAGTGCATCTTGCTTCGTGGAGGAAGTCCATTTTTATTGTTCCATTGTCTTCCTCATGTGTTTCTAACCCACTTAGTACTTAGCATTTTTTATTTCCATGGTTAAATTCTCATAAATCTAGCTTTGTGGTATTTTGGTTTCAGGGAGTTTTGATCTATCAAACTTGCATATTTTTGCTAGTTGATGGTTCCATATTGTAAAGAATTTTATTTTGCCCCAATTTGACTTATAGAAGTTCGGATTTGGACTCTGGATGACGAATTTATGGAGCTTGGAAGCATGGCTTCATGGTGTTCTTCTTCTCGGAAAGTGGAGAAGAAGAACAGTTCTCTGGCCGCATGGCCATTTTATTGAATTAATTATTTAATTGGCCGCATGGCCGATCACTTGCTTGGCCGCATGGCATTTGCTGTTTGCATGGCCATTAAATAATTGTAGCCGCATATGCACTGTGCTTGCATTTAATTTTGTTTGCTGGCCGCATGGCCTTTTGCAAGCCTTTGCTTGCTTGCTTAATTATGCATGGCCGCATGGTCACTGTTCATCCATGGCCGCATGAAGCATTAATTGCTTGGCGTTTTGTGCATGAGATGGCATGCATTGCCATTTGCTGGCCTTAATAAAGTTGAGCCGCATATGGCCATTGGCCATTTCTTGCCGCATAGGCTCCCCCCCTTTCCATTTACTGTGGCCACTTGGCCATTTACTTATTTGCTTGCATCTATTTAGCAATCTATTGCATGGCCTTAGAAAATATTTGTGGCCGCATTTGCATGGCCTTAGAAATTAATCTCTGCATGCATTAACGTTGCATGCTTTTTAGCATTACATTTAGCTCTGCATGCATTAATCTTTGCATGTTCTTTTTAGCATTTGCATATTGCATGCATTAGCCTTGCATGCTAATATTCATTGGCCGCATGGATATACATATTCATTGGCCGCATGGATATACATATTCTTGGCCGCATGGATATATATGTGTTAGCCGCTTGCATGCTTATATGGAAGCAGTAGCTTGCATAGGATTAACCTAGTTGGCCGCATGAGGATAAATATAGTTAGCCGCATATGAGATATGTGTTAGCCGTATATGAGATTAACATAGTTGGCCGCATGGGGATTTATAAGCTAGCCACATATGAATTATTTTGCTTGGCTACTATTTAATATATTTTTGGCCGCATATACTGTTGCTTTGGCCCCCCTTGGCCGCATGCAATTAATTGCATGCATTGTTTAGCCCTTGGCCGCATGAATTATTTGCTCTAGCCGCATGCAATATCATTTGCATGCATTGTTTAACTCCAGCCGCATAGGCTCATGCATGAATTAACTGCTCTGGCCGCATGGCTATTTAATATATTTTTGGCCGCATGGACCAATTCCAGGCCGCATGAATATTCCAGATTCATGGCCGCATGAATATTTAAATATATTTGTGGCAGCATAGGCTATTATTACTTGCTGGCCGTATATGCAATCTAATTGCATGGCCGCTTGCATGCACGTGCATTAACATTAATTACTTACATTTATTTGCAAGCAACTTGTCTGAGCCGCATATGGCCTAGTGAATTGCTGGCCGCATGTAATAATTATCCTGAGCCGCATGAGTCCCCCACGGCCCTTGCTACTGCTAATATTTAATTACCACATGTATGCTTGTGCCATATTAATTGTTCCCTGACACGATGGTGACCCGTTGTGGTGCACTTTTGACAAATGACATGATAGTGGCCCGACGTGGCGCACTCCTGACAAGTAAACTTGACATAATAATTTGACATGATAAACTTGACATGATATACCTGACATGATAGTGGCCCGCCGTGGTGCACTCTTGACATGATAAACCTGACATAATATTTCTCGAAATGCTGTTGCGACGGCTAACCTGACATGACAAGTATGAATGACCTGGACATCGTGGGCGATTGTGCTTATACAAATGAACCCGTCTTGTCTTGCATCATGTCTAGGACGGGGACCCCTGAGTACCACGGTCAGGGGTACCTACTGAATTGACTAAGGCTAATAACTAGAATAATCCGGTAGTCATGAAGAGATTTTCCATCTACAGGCAATCCCGTTATCTGGGCGCCCCACTTGGGATCTGTAGCCAGCCGTCGAGTAGGGCACATTTCTAGCACACTGTCATGTGTTGCACCCTTATTGTACTAATATTCGACCTAGGTAACCTGGATGGTCTGTAGGGCTTGTGGCTGTTGGAATAATCTCGCTGCATCTTGCTAGTAACTAGGCCTGTGATAACCCTAGTTAGTTAAAGTATCAAGCCGTACTTATTGCTTGGCCGTGAATGATGGATGAAGTTCAATCAGCCTAGTCTTGTCTTGATCCTGTATAAGATTGTTACATGACCTGATTTCTTATATTATCTTGTCGATAAATGATGGGAGAAACCAAATTCTGTTCAGACGAAGGGTTACAATCCCGGTCCTTATTTGGTTTACGTGTTGTAACCTAGTTATCTGAATAGTCCCATGGTTATCTCATCGTATATCACCTGTCATGCTTTTCCTTAATTACTGTCTTTTATTATGTAATTATATTCTTGTGCTAATTTGCTGGTTTTAGTTCCTAAGTGAAGCCTCCTTTGTGGTACTTGCTCTTTCTGGGGTCTGACCCAGCTGGTTTTGTATGGCCAGATATCGGAGCAGCTCCAGAGGTTCTACCGACTTTCCAGCCAGATGGTGACCACTAGACGGAACCCTGACAACGAGTGGGTTTCTTTTTATTTTGACTCTCCCACTCTATTGTAAAAATATTCTTTTGAGGCGTTTAGCCGACGAGCACGTGTTAGCTCGTATTGTACCTTTATTTACTGTCTGCCTACGGGCTGTAACATGATTGACAAGTCCTAGGGTTGATCATGTATGACTAAACTCTTGCTAGTCCTGATATTTTGTACGACTAGCTTCATGATCAGCTGAATATGTAATGTTTGGGATGCCTTACTATTGTATATTGGTGATCTTACATCTTGTAACATTTATTTGCTTACTTGTGATTGAGACACTAGGCTTGTTCTTGACCAAAAGAGACTGATGGATTGTAGTTAAACCCTCATATATCTAGACAGCCGTGACCGTATAGTGGAGTGGATCCCATTTCATTATATGTAGCAGGCTATGTCTGCCCCCGCTCTTCAGTGTTCTGGTTCTGGGGCGTGACATAGTTTAAGTGGTGGCCCATGCAGGTCTTGTAAATTAAGATATGTGAGGGTTTACCGAATAGATGTCTCAATCAGTACTCGTCCTTGATCTCTGCTCGTATCTTCTAAATCCCTGTAATCTTGACCTGATCACATGCTTGTATCGTTGAACTGTCCTGGTCCTTCCTTTTTGTTCCCTAGGTCGTCTTCTTCAGTGGCATTGTTCCTGGCCCTGCCGATCGGCAAGGCGGAGCACCTCCCGTGGACCAGCAACAACCTAGAGATCAAGCCCAGTATTCAGGAGTAGCCTCCAGAGTCTTCCAGCAGCAGAGACCCCAGTAGTATGCCCTGACCCCAGTTCAGATTCAGAACCGGCAGAGAGGTTTCTAGCAGGATGTCTTCCTTCTTTCTTCTTCTTTCTTCCTTCGACTTCCTTGCTTGCATAAGTGATTGCTTGATTGATTGCTTAGTTATAACTTGCCTGTGATTAGTATAGTTTGTCCCTGCATCTCTAGCCTCTTGATTAAATTTCGAGGACGGAATTCTTTTAAGGTGGGTAGAGTTGTAATGCCTGTGGTTCGTACTACGTATTTTGATATACGTGTACATATTTTGTCTCGTATTGCATGTCTCCTTGCTTGGTTATGGTTCATCTTGGTTCGGTTCGGTGTGGCTTGGCTTGGCTTGGTTCGGTTTTATTGGAGAACCAACCCACCCCACCTACCACCACCATCATCATTTATTAGCCCACTCCTCTCTCTCTCCTCATTAATTCTTTTCTATTACTCTTCTTCTTCCTCACCATTACTTCTCCACCAACCTGAGAGAGTGGAGAGCTTAGGCAAGTGCATCTTGCTTCATGGAGGAAGTCCATTTTTATTGTTCTATTGTCTTCCTCATGTGTTTCTAACCCACTTTAGTACTTAGCATTTTTTATTTCCATGGTCAAATTCTCGTAAATCTAGCTTTGTGGTATTTTCGGTTTTCAGGAGTTTTGATCTATCAAACTTGCATATTTTTGCTAGTTGATGGTTCCATATTATTGAGAATTTCATTCTGCCCCAATTTGACTTATGGAAGTTCGGATTTGGACTCTAGATGACGAATTTATGGAGCTTGGAAGCATGGCTTCATGGTGTTCTTCTTCTCGGAAAGTGGAGAAGAAGAACAGTTCTCTGGCCGCATGGCCATTTAATTGAATTAATTATTTAATTGGCCGCATGGCCGATCACTTGCTTGGCCGCATGGCATTTGCTGTTTGCATGACCATTAAATAATTGTAGCCGCATATGTACTGTGCTTGCATTTAATTTTGTTTGCTGGCCGCATGGCCTTTTGCAAGCCTTTGCTTGCTTACTTGCTTAATTATGCATGGCCGCATGGTCACTGTTCATCCATGGCCGCATAAAGCATTAATTGCTTGGCCTTTTGTGCATGAGATGGCATGAATTGCCATTTGCTGGCCTTAATAAAGTTGAGCCGCATATGGCCATTGGCCATTTCTAGTCGTATTGGCTCCCCCCCTTTCCATTTACTGTGGTCGCATGGCCATTTACTTATTAGCTTGCATCTATTTAGCAATCTATTGCATGGCCTTAGAAAATATTTATGGCCGCATTTGCATGGCCTTAGAAATTAATCTCTGCATGCATTAACGTTGCATGCTTTTTAGCATTACATTTAGCTCTGCATGCATTAATCTTTGCATGTTCTTTTTAGCATTTGCATATTGCATGCATTAGCCTTGCATGCTAATATTCATTGGCCGCATGGATATACATATTCATTGGCCGCATGGATATACATATTCTTGGCCGCATGGATATATATGTGTTAGCCGCTTGCATGCTTATATGCAAGAAGTAGCTTGCATGGGATTAACCTAGTTGGCCACATGAGGATTAATATAGTTAGCCGCATATGAGATATGTGTTAGCCGCATATGGGATTAACATAGTTGGCCGCATGGGGATTTATAAGCTAGCCGCATATGAATTATTTTATTTGGCCACTATTTAATATATTTTTGGCCGCATATACTGTTGCTTTGGCCCCCCTTGGCCGCATGCAATTAATTGCATGCATTGTTTAGCCCTTGGCCGCATGAATTATTTGCTCTAGCCGCATGCAATATCATTTGCATGTATTGTTTAACTCCAGCCGCATAGGCTCATGCATGAATTAACTGCTCTGGCCGCATGGCTATTTAATATATTTTTGGCCGCATGGACCAATTCCTGGCAGCATGAATATTCCAGATTCATGGCCGCATGAATATTTAAATATATTTGTGGCCGCATAGGCCATTATTACTTGCTGGCCGTATATGCAATCTAATTGCATGGCCGCTTGCATGCACGTGTATTAACATTAATTACTTACATTTATTTGCAAGCAACTTGTCTGAGCCGCATATGGCCTAGTGAATTGCTGGCCGCATGTAATAATTATCCTGAGCCGCATGAGTCCCCCACGGCCCTTGCTACTGCTAATATTTAATTACCACATGTATGCTTGTACCATATTAATTGTTTCCTGACACGATGGTGACCCGTTGTGGTGCACTTTTGACAAATGACATGACATGATAGTGGCCCGACGTGGCGCACTCCTGACAAGTAAACTTGATATGATAACTTGACATGATAAACTTGACATGATATACCTGACATGATAGTGGCCCGCCGTGGCACACTCTTGACATGATAAACCTGACATGATATTTTTCGAAATGCTGTTGCGACGGCTAACCTGACATGACAAGTATGAATGACTTGGACACCGTGGGCGATTGTGCTTGTACAAATGAACCCGTCTTGTCTTGTATCATGTCTAGAACGGGGACCTCTGAGTACCACGGTCAGGGGGTACCTACTGAATTGACTAAGGCTAATAACTAGAATAATCCAGTAGTCACTACGTCAGAATTCGTGTTTTTCGACAGGCTAAAACCGTCGAAAACTGTATTTGTCGACGGTTTTGGTCCTTCATGTGGTCCGTCAAAAATAAACTATAGTTTACTATAAATGACGGTTTTCTACCGTCGATAAGTAGGTGGAGAAAACGACGGGTTTCGTCTGTCGTATAATAAACGACGGACTGCATCCGTCAATAATCCCGCTTAACACAATTCCTCCTGCATGCCTATTTTTGACAGACAATGTCCGTCGAAATTCTGTAAAATATTCACCAAAATTATTTTTAATTAATTAAACATATTTTACCTGTAAACTGGTACGCACATTGAATCTGAATGTAAATCAAAGATTCAATCAAAATTAATATCTGACGAATCATTCACGAACCACAATTGATAAAGAATACATTCAATTTAAAATGAATATATCACGAATCATTCAAGAATCACAATTGTAAATTAATATCTTCAATTCAAAATAAACATAACCGCCAATTGATTTAAGAATCTCAATTGATATTGAATATCACTAATTAGACATTGTTTTTGTAGTATCTAAATACTTGCAATTGTTCTCATACATAACATCCAAACTAAAAAGAAATAGTATTTCAGGATACAAATGCTAATATTCAAATCCTAATAAATTGAACAGACTCTTTTGGCCAATTGATCAAACCACCAAGCATAACATCTTCAAACGTTCCATCCCCTTCAAAAAAATATGCACTGCGATCAAAGATTTCATCGACGATGATACTATAAACATATTCCTTTGGCGGTGCATCAAAATTTAAGCGTCCAAAACAATATGTTTTCTTTTGAAGTCCTTTAGAAAATATGTCTTTGGCAAGTTGGATTTTTCCGGTACCTATAACCATTGAAACACAAATATACAATATTAATAAGAGCAGAACTATAGTATCAGCGTATCACTGAAATAAGTGTGAAGCAATATCAGTATCAAAGTGCAATTTAGATCAGTATATATACCTCAGAAGTACCATGAACCGATGATGATAACTGTTGTGTTGTTTTTTGGATGATTACTTTTATCATTTCTTTGAATGTAGCCATTTCTTCTTTAAGCATGATTAGATCAGTCTACATAGCTTCATTTTTATTCTTTAATTGACGAGCCTTCTCTCTACTTGTCGCTGAAGCACGAATCTTTGTCTTTGAAACACCTCCACCCATGCCACGAACATAACCCTTTATATCACGTCCTAGTACCTAAACAACATACAATAGCAAGGGGATTATTTTTTACAAGCTTTCATTTTTTTTCCTACAAGATATAAACAAGCTATTTATAAATAAAAATCTCACAAACCATTGCAACAGGGTCATTATCCAAATCATTTTGTCCCAAGTACGGATCATCTTCTACAAGCTTTCTAATTTTTTCCTACAAGATATAAAGTGGTGAATATATATGATTAATGAAACTCAAAATCAACAAAATTATTATTACAATTAAAAGAGAGTTATTTACTCGAAAATTAGTACAATTTCACATGGAACTAATTAATATAGTCATCGATAGAACTAATTAAAAATTAGAGCTTCAAAACATGATTAAAAATTAGAACTAATTAACAAAGCACTACAAGAGACAAAACGTGATGCCAATAAGCACAAAAAGGCAAAAAAAATCAGTGGAGAGAGTTCATGTCCGATCAACTGTTGATTCTCCAAACAACTAATTAGAGCTTCATTTTAATGACAAGTATATATGCATCAATAATTTTGTAGATAACTGCATATGTATATGGAAAACTGAGATTGGATGCAGGTTTTTGCATTTATTAGCAACCTTCAAAAATGGTGACCTTCCTAAACAAGTTGCAAGAAACTGCCTGCAGAATGGAACCAATGCAAATTTGTTTAGGCAGTGTTCATTCCAGGTGACAATTTTAAGCCAATGTTATTTCGGAAACATAAAGGAAATATTTTGAAGACTCAATGAAAATATTTGGAATGATGTTTTGATACTTGTGGACAGAATATTTCCAAAACTACTGGACAACTAGCATCTCCGTAGGACCGTAAGACTACCAAAATTTTGGCAGTCCTTGTTCCTTTAGTAATTATCTAAAATAACTACAAAATATTCTGAAAGTAATTTAGTACCACTAAAATTGGGACATGACAAACATTTCCCAACAAGGCATACCATGTAATAACTACATAAACATGAAATTGTAGGCCAATATAATTATAAAATCCAAAAATTCGATCTAATATAGTCTCAACAAAACATGTCTACAGCAGCCAAACAGAAAATAAAACAAAATTTAAAAACCAGAAATTCCATAAGTTTGGAACAGATAACTGCATAGGTATATAGAAAACTGAGAAAGGAAACTGCACAATTAAATTGCTTCAGATTGCTCATAACTACTTTGGATAGGAATGATATCATGACATAGGGCTGGCATTAGGTTGACAGTCGCTCATTTAAACATTGGAGATCTATTGCACTCCATAACCCTCCGATAAGAGAAGGCTTGGATTATTGTTATTTGGTCATTTTCTATATTTAACTTATTTTTAATGATGACTCTCTTGGCTCGTACAGGTTTTTACGAGCTTGGTTTACCTTGGGTGCTGCTGTTAGCTTTATGGGTTTGATCTTTGTTGCAATGGTAGGCATTCTTTTTTCTGAATATTAGATGTACTTGATGACAACATCTTATCATGTGCACTTTACTTTTAAAACCTTTCTTGCCTTAATTTTATCGAAGAGGAACAATTAAGTTTCATAAGCTTATTAAGTATTTGTATCTAATCATCCAATTAGCTTCTATCGTACTTTGGATGTTATACTATTTTGTATTAGGATCAATGACTAATAGTATAAGTCACAGTCTCAATATGCAACATATTTTTTTGAAAAATCTACACTCATGTAGAACATTCTATGGAGGTTTTCTTATTAACTTTTGATACAAATTCTAGCAGTTGACTGTAATCTTGAGAAATATAATGGACCTTTTGCTTTAATTTGGGTGGAGCTCTCACATCCCAAGAGTCCAATTATGAATACGGAAAGTGATGTATTAGTTTCCATAATTATATTAATGGAGACATTTTTAACTTTATTATTTTGTTTTCACCCATGGCAATCACAACTTAAGCCACCGAACAACCATTGAAGTTCACTGTTATTCTCAGATAGTAGGGTACTAAGTTTAATTTTCAATAAAGGAAATAACAACCATTGAAGTTCACTATCCTTGTGGAACTTATATTCCTTGATGCTCTTGACCATATGGCTTGCCTTGTGTTGCACCGAGCCAATCTCAAACTAGCTTGCTAACTGGTCGACTCGTTAACCCTTAATATATATAGATCTCTACAGACAAACATAGACCACAAACTACTATTTAAAAAATTTCCTTTCACTTCTGAGTTTCAAACCATTTTAGCTCGCCATATTCTTCTCAACCATTTATTGTGGAGAAAGACATCTGTGATGATATCCCCTTTTTTGGGGGAGAAAGATATTTGTATTCATTGTGCTTACATTCCCATATCACGTGTAAATGTCCAGGTTTTGATTGTACCGTAATTCTGCAATAAAAAGTTGTACTCTGTTGACAATATCTTTCTCAGGCTATCATAGTAGAAGATTAATTTAACTTAAATCAATAATGAAAGAAGCCATGATCAGAAGGGAGATATCAAAGTGGAATATACCTTGAGTTTTTTTGGACTGGATGGCGCCTTCTATTGTGGATGGTGCCTTCGGAAATAACATATACCTTTAGAACTGGTGTCAATAAGTAATACTTCAGAAATATTAGCAATAAGCACAGACATTCAAGTTGTACACACTGAATTTACAACTTGTACACATAGAAATATTAGCAATGAGCACAGAAATTCAAGTTTTACACTAAATATTAGCAATTAGGGCAGGGGCTTAGGCTACATGCAGGCCTGTGGGTTGCTTGGAAGTGATGGGTCCTACAAGGCTACCAACAATCTCATGAATGCAATGGACTGTTTGTTTGGAGTTTGGTTGTGGGTTAGTGAAGTTTGGGCTTAAAAAAACATGCAAAACATAGTCATTTGTATATAGGCCAGGCAGTTTGCTAGGCCTGCACCATCTGAAAATCAAGTCATGGTTGGAGTCAAACTTAGGGTGTTTGTGCGGAATTGATACTTACCTGTTAGATATGACCTTTTATCTCAGGGTAATCAAGTAGTTTCTAAGGCACGTGGGATGAGCAACATATGCATTGGGACTGATCTGGTCCCGGATCATAGAACCCATTACCTTGGATTTTCTTGGTTGCACGATTCCTTACCAATAACATTAAACATGAATTAAGAAACAAACTAACAAAAATGGATGAGGATGTTAGTAGTATGATACCCTCTTCCTTCTCAGCCTGTTTGGATTCAGCAGTATGACAAGGATCAACAAATTCTTATCAAGTGCCAAAATCTGTAATTCAGCCATCTCATTAGCATAGATGTAGATAAATGCAACACAACCTATGCAAAAAAATACCAGTACATATATGCAAGACAACCTAAATAGAGAAAATACTAGTGTAAGTAAACAGTTCCATAGATTTAATTAACTTAGTTAAGAAGTATGAAAAAGTTAACAACAAAAGTAGAGTGAGAAATTTGGGGTCACAAACTATATGCTTAACATAAGGCATACAATACGCAATACGTACACTATGTGAGTATCACTAGTGCCTTTGTGAAGGGATATATCAAGTGTAGTTTCAAAAGGACCATTTTCAGTAAAAGATAAGAGCATAGTTTCAAAAAGACCATTTTCATGTTTCTTGTTAGTGGATTCAACAGAGAGAAATGATTGTTTCATTCTTTCTCTTCAGATATTTGGTCAAAGCTGTTCAGTGTCCCGTCTTTGAAGAATGGCATTCCTGTGAAAGCTGAAACATGACTTTTAACCTTCTTCTAAAATATTCTATTAAGTGATTTTTCTTAGGTTGGTCAGGTCAAGAAGGCATATGTCCAGTATCTGTTTGGTTTTTTCCTAGTGAAACACGGATAGATCCACTCTCCTTTTGAAGACAACATATCAAACAATATGTGTGGCAATGTGATATTGAAGCGCCATGGGTATTAATGATGGATAATCTGGAAGAAACAAAATGATTCCTTTTAGGTTTTGATTCTGTTGGTTTTTGATGAATTATTCTTATCGTTATTACTTATGGTATACATGAAAAGTAATTAAGTTGTAACAAAGAAAAGGAGAAAGTTTGTTTTCCTTGTTTGGTTGCAGAAAGAAGGGGATAAGAACTGCTGATAACAAAAAAGAATCCGTCAGTACATATTAATTCCTTTTAGTACTGTTCCAGTGAAATCTGTACTCTGTCGATGATAGGTGACAAAAAATCTAAGATAACATGTAAAAAATTATGATAAAATGTTCAGAAAATAAGCTTTGACATATGCAGACAAGATGGCACCAAAAAAATCTAAGATAAAATGAATGGAAGTTATGACAAAGTTTATCGAAAAATATGTTTCAACATCATATAGAATAAGAACATTTGGTAGCCACGGAGCCTTGTCCATGTAGTTGAGACAATGCTTACGGTTATGGTTATGTTTACAATATTTTTTGTCCTAGAAAGTAAAACCTCAGAAATTACAAATAAGATAACAAATGGCAGCATGTTGCAGTTCCCAACTTTTTCAGTTCAAAGTATCAAAACATTATATGATCATCAAACTACTTTATTTGTTTCGATGTTGTTGTTCTTTAGTTTCCAGATAGGCAGTTCGATATTCACACGTGAATGATGCTTATACTGGTTGTTGCAATCAGCTTGAGCTTTGACAAGTTCTGCACTTAATGAATTGTCTGTGCTCACAACATTGAAATTATCATCCACACTTCGTAGAATTTGAAGACAGTAGGATTGTTTAGTTTCAGCCCTCATAGTAGACGACAAGTTTACGAGAATTGTATTCGTAAACAAAGAACCAAATGTATTAAAAAATGTGTTTAGTAAATTGTATGCTCCTGCTTGTAGATGCTTTATGAGATCATTCTTGTCTGGAATGTGAACAAAATATGTTTAGTAAATTGTATGCTCCTTACAGACAATATGCTTTATGAGCCCTCAGATCTTATATCTTTTAACATTCATCAGCTAGATAATAGTAACAATGGTGATGCAGACAATAACAAGGGAAAAGTGGTGGTGGTGGTTGCGGTGGTGGCGGGTGGCAGCGACGGCGGATATGATAACACATTAATGCTCAAAAGGAAAAACCATGGAAGCCTCTCCATCATTACAATTTTTACATCATTTGGCACCATTCTTATGTATTATGCTTACAGGAAAAAAAAACCCTAAAAAGAAGCATGTGCGAACCTAAATGCAACAAATCCTCACAACCAGTGGCAAATCATCCGATGGATCACAACCTATGACCAAAATCAAGAATAGTTTTTGTTCTTTGCTAAGAAGAAGAAGAATGTCTTACCTAGAGCTCGTTCCTCTCTATGGATTCACAAGAAATATTAGAAGCATGACCGATGGGCTCCAACTCCAACATTTTGGGGAAAAACTAAGATGAGAGAGATGGGAGAGATATGAGAGAGAGAATGAGAGAAGATGAAAATGGATTTTAGGCGCCAACGGCCAAAAATTGGGGAAAAGAGATTTTAGTTTCGGCGAAAAAAAATTAGGAAAATTTTTGAGAAGAGAGAGACATGAGAGAGATGAAAAATTCACGTTTGGGCTCCAAGTGCAGCTAGCTGCAAAACTTTTAGAGAAAAGAGATCGATCATTTTCTTAATATTTTAATAATTCTAATAGAAATTGACAGATTTTATCAGTCGAAAATAGAACTACTGTCATGGCCAGTCGTTATTTGCGGACCTAAAGGGTCGAAAACTGCTTGTTTTGACGTAGTGAGTCATGAAGAGATTTTCCAGCTACAAGTAATCCCGTTTTCTGGGCGCCCCACTTAGAATCTGTAGCCTGCCGTCGAGTATAGCACATTTCCAGCACACTGTCATGTGTTGCACCCTTATTGTACTAATATTCGACCTGGATAACCTGGATGGTCTGTAGGGCTTGTGGCTGTTGGAATAATCTCGCTTTATCTTGCTAGTAACTAGGCCTGTGATAACCTTAGTTAGTTAAAGTATCAAGCCGTACTTATTGCTTGGCTGTGAATGATGGATGAAGTTCAATCAGCCTAGTCTTGTCTTGATCCTGTATAAGATTGTTACATGACCTGATTTCTTATATTATCTTGCCGATAAATGGTGGGAGAAACCAAGTTCTGTTCATACGAAGGGTTACAACCCCGGTCCTTGTTTGGTTTACGGGTTGTAACCTGGTTATCTGAATAGTTCCATGGTTATCTCATCGTATATCACCTGTCATGCTTTTCCTTAATTACTGTCTTTTATTATGTAATTATATTCTTGTGCTAATTTGCTGGTTTTAGTTCCTAAGTGAAGCCTCCTTTGTGGCACTTGCTCTTTCTGGGGTCTGACCCAGCTGATTTTGTACGACCAGATATCGGAGCAGCTCCAGAGGTTCTACTGACTTTCCAGCCAGATGGTGACCACTGGACGGAACCCTGGCAACGAGTGGGTTTTTTTTTTATTTTGGCTCTCCCACTCTATTGTAAAAATATTCTTTTGAGGCGTTTAGCCGGCGAGCACGTGTTAGCTCGTATTGTACCTTTATTTACTGTCTGTCTACGGGCTGTAACATGATTGACAAATCCTAGGGTTGATCATGTATGACTAAACTCTTGTTAGTCCTGATATTTTGTACGACTAGGTTCATGATCAGCTGAATATGTAATGTTTGGGACGCCTTACTATTGTATATTTAGTGATCTTACATCTTGTAACATTTATTTGCTTACTTATGATTGAGACACTAGGCTTGTTCTTGACCATAAGAGACTGATGGATTGTAGTTAAACCCTCATATATCTAGACAACCGTGATCGTATAGTAGAGTGGATCCCATTTCATTATACGTAGCTGGCTATGTCTACCCCCGCTCTCCAGCGTTCTGGTTCTGGGGTGTGACAGGGGAGATGCGGGTGGTTGGGGGTGGCTGTGGGGGTGAGGCAGGGGGGACGAGGGCGGCTGGGGGAGGAGAGCTAGGGTTAGGGTTTGGGTTAGGGTCCATTTCCTCCCATTTTACTCTCTCACTCTCTCTCATCCCACCTCCGGCGATTTCACTCTCTCCGGCGCTCTCACTCTCTCCGGCGACTCTCACTCTCTCCGGCGACTCTCTCTCTCTCTCCGGCTGTTTTGGTTGTTGGTGGTTGGGGGGTGCGCGTGGCTCGGGGGGAGGGGCAGGGGGTGTAGAACCCTAGAGGGGGGGTGAATAGGGAAATAAAAAATAACTTAAGCACAAGAAGTAATATACGTCAAATAAAAAGAGAGAGTAAGAAGATCAAACACAAGATGTATCCTGGTATCCTCGCTTGAGGCAATCCAGTCCCGGAACTCTCTCCGGCTTAAATCCACTATTTAATAAAATAGTACACACGAGTTTGGATTCGAAGAACTCGCCAACTTCAACACGAGTTTGGATCCGAAGAACTCGCCAACTTCAACACACGAGTTTTCTTACGAAGGCTCGCCAACTTCAAGTAGGAAAAGAAAATGATGCTTTGATCTTCTAAACACTTGAAGATCGAAGAATAAAGCTTTTGTTAAATTCTAGCACTTTTGGGTTGGATGACAATTGAAGATTGAGTAGAGTAGTAATGGTGAAGCTCTTTTGTGGTTGAGAAAATTTAAAGCTTGGAAGTGATAGCCTTTATGAGAAGAGACTCAAGCCCCTTTTATACAAATCCAAAGTCATAAAGGGCATTCAGCCATCAACCGGATTATCCGCCGAATTTCAACAGAAATCCGTCGGATTATCTGGTCAACAGTAACGGTCATAAAAAGAGCCGTTAGATGTATTAAATGCAGCTGCCAGATGCCGTTGGATTTGAATTCAAAAGTTGCAAATAAGTCAAGAGGATTATCCGTCGGATTTGAGCGAAAGTTCGGCGGATGATCCGAACTACAGCTCACTAACTTGCTGTGAGAGGTTCGGATTATCTGCAGGATTTCCGCGGATGTCCGTCGAATTATTCGAACTTCTGCTCACTAACTTGCTGTGAGCGATCGGATTATCCGGTGGATTTATCCGGAAATCCGGCAGATTTTTCGTCTCCTCTGAATGACTTTACTTCACCATTTCTTTCTTTATGTTTGTCATCTTAGTAAAGTGCGTACATAGATTCCTAGACATTTACAGACTCAGGAAAAGAACAGGAATAAGAACCGTCTTCTATGTAGACTTCAAGCTGGGTCTTTTTGCATCGTCTGCTTCATAGTCTTTTAAGAAGTGTCTCTTGCATTTTCTCTTTGTTGTAGTATATCATCATCTTGATAATGGAGAATTGCATGAGCTCCATGGTCTTTGATAAGCTTCATGGAATTTGCATGGAGATTCCTTTCTTCTATTCTTGTCTTTTTGGAAGTGCCTGTGAAAAGTACAAACTAAAGACGTACAAGGGTTATTGTGAATAATGTATCAAAATCGATGTGCCAACAAACTCCTCCATTTTGATAATTGACAAAAAATAAGAATATAGAAAGTAGCTCCCCCGTAATCAAGGATCTCCCCCTCAATATGATTTCTCCCCCTTTGTCATTTAATCAAAGATGGTGAAAAAATGATAGAACAATGAAGCACATATGGGTAAGGGACATAACAGTAAACAGACATGCATAAGAAGGAAACATTCATTAATAATAAAAGCAGGGGTACAATAACTGGGCTTTGAAAGACAAAACACAACACATAACTGGAAAACAGATTTTTAAAAGTCCCGTAGGACAGCAGAAAACACATACTAAAAAGTCCCCGAAGGACCACACAAAACAAGACTAAAACATAATACACCACTCATCAATTGTCAGGAGCATCAGATGGACCTCCCTCCTGATCTTCATCATCCCCGGGAGCTGTGGTAAAGGTGCCATAAGGGTCGACGCCATCCGGGTACATAAAACCAAAGACGTTGGGATCAGTGAAGCGAGGGCCAGGAAAATCATGATGAGGAGTGTTAGGATTAAGAAAGGGAGTGTGCTCCTCAAACATGCGCTGAATATAGTAGGCCTGATCCATAAAGCCGTAGTGGATAAGGGTGCCGAGCCCCTGAGTGTTGGCCTGAATGCGCACATGGGTTGAGAGAGAGAGATCGGCAAACTTGCGATCAATGTATCGGCGAACATCATGAGTGAGGAGGGATGCCGGAGGAGAGGCAGGTCCACCGACAATAGCAGCAGGAGCACCAGCAGGAGCCGCACGGCCACGACCCTTTGATTTGGCAAGAGGAGTAGGACGAGGGTCACCAATCGGACAGTGAGTGAGGTCAACACCATTGGCTTCGAGGATCATAGTGATATACATGCCAAAAAGGAGAGAACGATGAGGAGAGTCCCTGATGAGCATCATGGTATAGATGATGGATTTTTCCAGTGAGAAAGGTTATCTGGCGACCATATAGTACATGCAGATGAGTTCTTCAGCAGTCATGCTGTCCATGTTTCCAGATTTTGGGGTCAGAGTGTGGCAGAGGATGCGATGCATGTCATGGAAGAATGGACTAAGATCCTTGTCATCCGGGCGTTTAACAAGAAAGCCATCGCTGATGTTGAAGAGGAACTCCTCATAAGACATGTCAAGAGAGAAAGAGATGTGGTCAATGGTGCTCGGAAGGGAACAATAAACCTTTCGCTCATCAAGACCAAGGATGCTAGCCAAGGATGCGGCAGTGACGGCAATCTTGACGCCACCAACCTTAGTCTCGAACTCGGGACCTTCTTTGGCGGGAACAAGGTTGCAGTAGAACATCCGGATGGCATGCGGATAGTAGTCAACTTGGCGCTCGAGGAGTGCGTCGATGCGGGAGAAGCGAAAGTAATCACGATGGTCTTTGAAGTTGATCTAGGAGATGGGTTTTTCGGCGCATACGGGAGCCTTGTGGTAGAAGAAGAACCATTCTCGGGAATGGGAAGCCGACTTGAAAATGAGAGGATTGTAGCCGTGAGTTGGTGGAGGAAAGAAGAGTGCAAGGGAAGGAGGCTGAGCGGAGGAGGAGTTTCCGTCATGTCGTGGACGCTTGGAGTGAGAAGCCATGGATGAAGAGAGAGTGAAAGAATGGGTTTGAATGAAGGAAGGAGAGGGGGAAAGAGTTTATAATGGGTAGAGAGGTGTAATGAGGAGTTATGATGGTTAGGAACGGATAGAGAGGAAGGGGAACGGATAGAGAGAAAAGAGGAACGGATAGAGAGGCACCCGACGCTTTGTTTTCTACGCCTGTGCAACGAAAACGGAAAATCCGGCGGATTATACCGGAGTTTCGACGAAAAATCCGGATGAAGATAAGTTCGAATTTAATGCGGGTAGGTGGTGGGTCACATCCCATAAATGAGATAGCCGTTCGCGGCCGGATTTTGCGGAGAACAATAAATACGGATGATCCGTCGGATTACCGCGGTAATCCGACGGATTATCCGAACTTGTTCCTCAGAAAGCTGCTGGAAATGAACGAATAATCCGACGGATTTATGCGAAAATCCTTCGAAAAATCCATTAATGATAGAAAAAGTTCAATTTGAGATATCGAGGCCGATTTCACGACAAATAAAAGTGAATCGATCTTCAGAAAGAGGTTTGGTAAAAATATCAGCAAGTTGATGAGTGGTGTCAATAAATTCAAGACATATATCACCTTTCAGTTGATGATCCCGTAGAAAGTGGTGTCTTATTTCTATGTGTTTGGTGCGAGAGTGACAAATCGAGTTTTTCGTGAGATTAATGGAGCTAGTATTATCACATTTGATAGGAATGCATTGAGAAGAAATACCATAATCTACTAGTGTCTGTGTCATCCAAAGAATTTGTGCACAACAACACCCTGCCGCTATGTATTCAGCTTCGGTGGTAGAAAGAGCGATGGAGTTTTGTTTCTTACTAAACCATGATACCAAGGATTTACCCAAGAAGTGACATGTGCCGCTAGTGCTTTTTCGGTCAAGTTTGCATCCGACAAATTCTGTATCCGAGAAGCCGCAAAGCTCAAAGGATGAGGATTTTGGGTACCATAGCCCCATGTTAATGGTGTCCTTGAGATACCAAAAAATACGTTTTACAGCACATAGGTGAGATTCTTTGGGATTAGCTTGATATCGAGCACAAAGACATACACTAAACATAATGTCGGGACGGCTAGCAGTTAGATAAAGTAAACTACCGATCATACCTCGATACTTACGAATGTCGACGGATGTGCCATCTTCATCATTGTCAAGCTTTGTCGTTGTTGCCGTAGGAGTCCTCATTGATTTGGATGAGTCAAGTTCGAAACGCTTGAGGAGATCCTTTGTATATTTTGTTTGATTAATGAAGGTCCCTTTGGGTCCTTGTTTGATTTGTAAGCCTAAAAAGAATGATAGTTCACCCATCATGCTCATTTCAAATTCTTCCTGCATAACTTTAGAAAACTCTACACAAAGTGTATTGTTAGTAGAACCAAAAATAATGTCATCGACATAAATTTGAACCAATAAAAGAGTGCCATTATGGGATTTGATAAAAAGTGTTGTGTCGACTTTGCCCTTAAAAAATTGTATGAAACAAGAAAGGAGCTAAGGCGCTCATACCAAGCACGGGGAGCTTGTTTGAGGCCATAAAGGGCTTTGTGGAGTTTGAACATGTGATTAGGAAATTAAAAATCTTCAAAGCTAGGAGGTTGTTTTACATAAACTTTCTCTTTAATAATACCATTTAGAAAAGTACTCTTAACATCCATTTGAAAGAGTTTAAAATCATTAAAGCAAGCAAAAGCACATAGCATACGAATGGATTCAAGACGAGCAACCGGAGCATAGGTTTCGTCGTAGTCAATGCCTTCCTCTTGGTTATAGCCTTGGGCAACCAATCGGGCTTTGTTACGAGTCACTAACCCATCTTTATTAAGTTTATTGCGAAACACCCATTTAGTTCCAATAATGGGGTGATTGCTAGATTTTGGGACAAGTTCCCAAACCTTGTTTCGCTCAAATTGATTTAGCTCTTATTGCATTACTATCATCCAAAATTTATCATGAAAAGCATCATTAATATTTTTAGGCTCTATTTGAGAGATAAAAGCCACGTTTGCACAAAGATCACGAGTGGAGGATCTAGTGCTTACACTGGAAGAAGGATCCCCAATGATAAGCTCCTTAGGATGATTTGTGACAAATCTCCATTCTTTTGGGAGATCTTTTTGGGGAGGCTCGAGTGGTGGAGACTCTTTTGTTGGAGGAGTCACAACTTCATTGTTAGATGAAGAAGGACGATCTCCAATAGAGGAGTTCTCCAACCCAAACGAGATGTCATCAATATCATCGGAAGAGGAGAATGTAGAAGAGTTAAGTTCATTAAAAGAGACATTGATTGACTCTTCGACAACAAGACTTCTTTTATTAAAAACACGAAAACCTTTACTATGAGTAGAGTATCCAAAGAATATTCTTTCATAGGCTTTTTCTTCAAACTTGCCTAGGTTATCCATGGTATTCAAAATAAAACATTTATAACCAAAAACTTTAAAATATTCAATTGAGGGAATTTTGTCAAACCAAAGCTCATAAGGAGTCTTTTTAGAAATAGGTCTAATCAAGATCCTATTAATAACATGACATGCCGTGTTAACGGCTTCCGCCCAAAAATATTGGGGGAGCTTATATTGGTTTAACATAACCCGGGCCATATCGCCAAGGGTTCTATTCTTTCTCTCCACAACACCATTTTGTTGATGAGTTCGTGGACAAGCAAAATCATGTCCAAAACCATTCTTTTCACAAAATCTTTTGAAATCGGCATTGTCAAATTCTCCTTCATGATCACTTCTAATCTTGTTAATAGAAAATCCTTTCTCATTTTGAACACGTTTACAAAAAGCAACAAATTCACGAAAGGTATCACTTTTGCAAGCGAGAAAAATAATCCAAGTAAATCTCGAAAAATCATCAACCAAAACAAAAGCATAAAGCTTGCCTCCAAGACTAGCAACTCTACTAGGACCAAAAAGATCCATATAAATAAGTTGAAGAGGTCTAGTGGTACTCACAGAGTTGATGGATTTGAAGGATGACTTGGTCAACTTACTTTTCTCGCATTCTTCACACACCATATCCTTTTTTGAAAGGGATACTCGGGAGTCCTCTAACAAGCTTCTTGGTGGCAAGACGAGAGATGATATCCATGTTGGCATGTCCGAGCCTCATGTGCTAAAGCCAACTCTCATCGTTCTTAGCAACTAAGCACCTGTCGTTGTTAGTGTCTTCGACAAGATATAAAATATAGATATTATTTTCTTTAATGCCTTCATAAACAATAGATCCACTTGAACTATCGGTAATGAAATATTTAAGCTTAACAAACTTGATATCATAACCATTATCGGTAAGATGACTAATACTAAGAAGATTGTGTTTAAGATTAGTAACAAGACACACATTCTTAATACAAGGATAAGGAGGGGAACCGATATTACCATTTTCTATAATGTGACCTTTAAGATTGTTACCAAAGGAGACGTGTCCTTCCTTCTTCATCGATAGCTTTGTAAATAATGAAGCATCCCCGGTCATGTGCCGTGAACAACCGCTATCGAGAATCCACTTGCTTCTAGCATGAGAAGGACTCTTCACCTACAACAAAAGTTGAAGATGAACATTTTGGTACCCATGATCGTATGGGTCCTTAAGTGTTAGTCTTAGGAACCCATTTATAAACTTTCTTATCAACTAGTTTCCTTGTATGACAATAATTGGTCGTATGTCCAGGCAAGCCACAGTAGTTGCAAGTCATAGAGGATTTATAAGAAGACGTGTGAGTAACATGCATATGTGAATTTCTAGTGCGAGGAGTTCTATCATTAGTATTATGATGATGATAATAAAAATCATGATACGAAGTATTTTTCTTAACAAATGGTCCTTTCCTTGTGTTAGAATAGGACTTGTGTATAGTATCCATGTAAGAAGTATGCCTAGCATTGTGATGAGTGTAGAGGTGTCTTGGAGTATGTATGTGAGTAGTGTTCTTATTACCTAGTTTTTTACTCTGTGCAAGAAGATCATCATACTTAATAGAAGTATCATATTCTCTTCTATTAGCATCTTGAACTTTACGCATAGCAAATTCATAAGCCTTTCTCATGGATTGAATCTTATCATCCTTTTTCTTGATGGTGACAAAGGATTCTTGAAACTTGAGTTGCAAAGACTCTATTTCATCCGTGTCAGAAGCAGGAGATTTTCCCTTTATATCAATAATGATGTTTGAGAGTCTCTCTACTTCAAGTTGAAGAGCATCAACCTCTTTTAGAGATTTCTTGTATTTATTCCTAACACCTTTGTGCTCTTCATGTAGTTCAAAGATAGCTTTCTCCAAGTCATCATAAGTAAGAGTATTTAAGGAGAGATCATCAAGTACCTCATCGGTTGCAATGAGACAAACGTTGGCATTGTGTTTGCACTCTTTATCGTTGTCGGAGTCACTTGCGTCGCTCTCACACCAAATGCTTGTGTTGGCGAATTTCCTGGAGGACGAGCTTCCTTTGCTAGGCTTCTCGTACTTGCTTGAGTCTTTTCTTATCATGGGACAGTCTCTCTTGATGTGTCCGGTCCTTCTGCATTGATAGCACGTCGGATCTTCATCATTGTCCCGTCTGAAGCGGTCGGCTTTATTGAATTTGAGAAACTTTCAGAAGTGCTTAGCTGTGAGAGCTATTTCTTCATCATCGTCCGACTCGTTGTCGTCGGAGCTATCCTTGGAGTAGGACTTTGTAACTTTGAGAGCAAGAGACTTCTCCTTCTCTTTGGCCTTCTCCTTCTCCTTCTCTTGTATGGAAGAATCCTCTTGATCTTTCATGTCGAGTTCGTGAGTCATAAGCTTCCCCATGAGGGTTTCAAGGTTCATGACTGTCAGGTCGTTCCCCTTAATGATAGTGGTAGCTTTAGGATTCCATCCTTTTGTCAATCCTCTAAGAATTTTTCTGACCTTTTCATGAGCAGGATATTCCTTACCAAGAGAAGAAAGAGGATGAATAATATCACCAAAACGAGTAAACATGCAAGTAATAGACTCATCTTGTTTCATCTTAAAGGACTCATATTCTTGCGTGAGTCTACTAATTTTGGATTTCTTTACTTGTGATGTTCCCTCGTGTGTGACTTGAAGCAACTTCCAAATCTCATTGGAAGTCTTGCAAGTAGAGATTCTATTGAATTCACTACTATCGAGAGCACAGTAAAGAGCGTTCATAGCCTTAGCATCTCGACTAGCAAGCTTCTTGGCGTTCTCAGTGAGTGAGTCCCTAAGGGTGTCAGATGCAATATCCTCAATAACTCTGGAAGGAGTAGGGAGACCATTTATCACACAATCCCATAAATCGAAATCTATGGACTTCAGATAAATGCTCATCCTAATCTTCCAGTAGTTATAGTTGGTTCTATCAAATAGGGGAGACCTATTTGTGGAGTATCCCTCATTGTGGAAGGTGTTGATACTAGGGTTAGTGGCCATGGATCACTCAAAGGGTGTAAATCCAAATCAAGAGAACAGAGCTCTGATACCAATTGTAGAACCCTAGAGGGGGGGTGAATAGGGAAATAAAAAATAACTTAAGCACAAGAAGCAATATACGTCAAATAAAAAGAGAGAGTAAGAAGATCAAACACAAGATGTATCCTGGTATCCCCGCTTGAGGCAATCCAGTCCCGGAACTCTCTCCGACTTAAATCCACTATTTAATAAAATAGTACACACGAGTTTGGATCCGAAGAACTCGCCAACTTCAACACGAGTTTGGATCCGAAGAACTCGCCAACTTTAACACACGAGTTTTCTTACGAAGGCTCGCCAACTTCAAGTAAGAAAAGAAAAGGATGCTTTGATCTTCTAAACACTTGAAGATCGAGGAATAAAGCTCTTGTTAAACTCTAGCACTTTTGGGTTGGATGACAATTAAAGATTGAGTAGAGTAGTAATAGTGAAGCTCTTTTGTGGTTGAGAAAATTTAAAGCTTGGAAGAGATAGCCTTTATGAGGAGAGACTCAAGTCCCTTTTATACAAATCCAAAGTCATAAAGGGCATTCAGCCATCAATCGGATTATTCGCTGGATTTTAACAGAAATCCGTCGGATTATCCGGTCAATAGTAACGGTCATAAAAAGAGCCGTTAGATGCATTAAATGCAGCTGCCAGATGCCGTTGGATTTGAATTCAAAAGTTGCAAATAAGTCAAGAGGATTATCCGTCGGATTTCAGCGAAAGTCCGACGGATGATCCGAACTACAGCTCACTAACTTGCTGTGAGAGTTCGGATTATCCATAGAATTTTTGCGGATGTCCATCGGATTATCCGAACTTCTGCTCACTAACTTGCTGTGAGCGATCGGATTATCCGGCAGATTTATCCGGAAATTCGACGGATTTTCCGTCTCCTCTGAATGACTTTACTTCACTATTTCTTTCTTTATGTTTGTCATCTTAGTAAAGTGCGTACATAGATTCCTAGACATTTACAGACTCAGGAAAAGAACAGGGATAAGAACCGTCTTCTATGTAGACTTCAAGCTGGGTCGTTTTGCATCGTATGCTTCATAGTCTTTTAAGAAGTGTCTCTTGCATTTTCTCTTTGTTGTAGTATATCATCATCTTGATAATGGAGAATTGTATGAGCTCCATGGTCTTTGATAAGCTTCATGAAATTTGCATGGAGATTCCTTTCTTCTATTCTTGTCTTTTTGGAAGTGCCTGTGAAAAGTACAAACTAAAGACGTACAAGGGTTATTGTGAACAATGTATCAAAATCGATGTGCCAACAGGGGGGATGCGGGTGGTTCGGGGGTGGCTGGGGGGTAGCTGGGGGGTGGTGGTGGGGCAGGGGGACGAGGGCGGCTGGGGGAGGGGAGCTAGGGGTAGGGTCTGGGTTAGGGGTGGGTATGTGTGGGCGGCTGGGGGAGGGGAGCAGGGGGGTAGAGGCGGCTGGGGGAGGGGAGCAGGGGGGGGTGGAGGGTTAGGGTTCGGGTTAGGGGTGATGTGGGGGGGGGGGGGGCTTGGTCAGGGGCACCGATATTGCCGAAAAATCTGATAATTTACTAATAATTATTTATTTTCCGACACCAAAAAATGTGATACTCCGATTCGAACGCACCGATAGTGCCGATATTTGTAACAAGTAGTTTTGTTGGTTGGTTAATTGGTAACATAGTAATCGGGACATATAGTCCCTGCAGCCATTCGACTGGCGAGACAGAAACTATGGCATGGTGATCAGGACATAGTCTCTGCAGACATTCGACTGGCGAGGCAGAAACTATGTAGCCGTAGATAAAGTTGACTGCCCTCCGACCCTCATCCCTCAGCAATGATGATATGACAACCTATCACTATATCTTATATAATCACTATATCTTATATAGTAGTAGATGATGTCTTAGTATTACATTATGTGAGTTTATCTTGATTCTGTTACATTCTTCAGATACTAGATACGATAAGAACATATACTACACCACATGTACAGAACATAGATGATTCACACTAATATATGCTAGAATAAATTTTGGGTTGTGTTCTGAGCCATCCGTTCTCACACTTGGTGATCGGGACATATAGTCCCTGCAGCCATTCGACTGGCGAGACAGAAACTATGGCATGGTGATCAGGACATAGACCATGCAGCCATTCGACTGACGAGACAGAAACTATGTAGCCGTAGATAAAGTTGACTACCCTCCGACCCTCATCCCTCGACAATGATGATATGACAACCTATCACTATATCTTATATAGTAGTAGATGATGTCTTAGTATTACATTATATGATTTTATCTTGATTCTGTTACATTCTTCAGATACTAGATACGATAAGAACATATACTACACCATATGTACAGAACATAGATGATTCACACTAATGTATGCTAGAATGAATTTTAGGTTGTGTTCTGAGCCATCCGTTCTCACACTTGGCAAAAAATCGAATTTTCTGTACATTATCTGCTTTCGAAAATGTACTCAAATTACATGATGGTTCCTTTAGTTAGCTTGCTTATGTTTCAATTATATTATTTGTGAATATCGATCTTACCAGATGGCATCCATGACCCGAGGAACGACACATCGTTTGAGGGAAACAGTGAATGCTGAGGTGGCTCCTCCTACTGTTAAGGAGGAAGTGGCACCGGTAGCTAGTGAGACCGGGAGTTCTATTCATCCAGCACCGGTAGCTAGTGAGACCGGGAGTTCTATTCATGCAGCACTTGCAAGGGACTACATCTCTCCTGCCGCCGTCGATCCCACTTATTCGAGGTGGTTACGTGATCGTATCACTGAGCGTTTACGTGAGCTGCATGGTTCTCATTAGCTATTAGTACTTATTTGTATTGGACTATTTGTATTGGGTTGTTTTTGTATTAGACTATTTGTATTGGACTACATATATGAATTAGTACTGTGTCAATCTCTGGATTATATTGGACTACGACATGGTGATCAGGATATAGTCCTTGCAGCCATTCGACTGGCGAGGCAGAAACTATGGTATGATATGGTGATCAGGACATAGTCCCTGCAGCCACTCGACAACCAATCGGAGAGGATACTCTGAGAGATCCATCTGAGTAGGACGTATACTCTGAAAGATCACCTTTATAAGAATGATATCAGTAGTGGGATTGGGTGTTGGAGGAGATATTATCAGAGTATACATCCTACTCAAATGGGTCTCTCACCGTTACTATTTTTTTCTGACAGCATGGTGGATGTGCTCCGTCAACAGATTCTTGCTCTGAGCCAAAACTTTGTCCCGGAGCTCAAGTGGACATCCTTCGTGTAGAGCTCGAGCAAGAGGTTCCAGACAGCATGGTGGTCTCCTTTGTCAAAGAATTCTTGCTCGTCCCACAAATACTCTGATAATATCTCCTCCAACACCCAATCCCACTACTGATGTCATTCTTGTAAAGGTGATCTCTCAGAGTATACGTCCTACTCAGATGGATCTCTCAGAGTATCCTCTCTGGTTGGTTGTCGAGTGCTACTTAGTTAAAGTTCAAGTGCTACTTAGTTGTGTCTCTCTCTATCTATCTCGCTATCAACGCTATTGTGTTGTTCTCCCTCACATCTGATAGTTCTCTCATTTATTTGTCAATTACTGTATTTTAGTTCTAGTTAGTTTTATGTGATTCTCTGATTGTTCTCTTATTTATTCTGTACTTTGGTTCCAGCTCCAGCTCCATTTGCATTAATCTACGGTACGACATGGTGATCAGGATATAGTCCCTGCAGCCATTCGACTGGCGAGGTAGAAACTATGTAGCCGTAGATAAAGTTGACTGTCCTTCGACCCTCATCCCTCGGCAATGATGATACGACAACCTATCACTATATCTTATATAGTAGTAGATGATGTCTTAGTATTACATTATGTGAGTTCATCTTGATTCTGTTACATTCTTCAGATACTAGATACTAGATTCGATAAGAACGTATACTACACCATATGTACAGAACATAGATGAATCACACTAATGTATGTTAGAATGGATTTTGGGTTGTGTTCTGAGCCATCCGTTCTCACACTTGGAGAAAAATCAAATTTTCTGTATTTTATCTGACGCACAAATACCGTTCGAGTGAGCCAAAGGCATGCAGCCACTTCCCTCCCTCCATTCCCCCTCTCCCTCTCTCATGCTATCAACGTCACAACTTTTCCAGTGTTGCTCCCTCTAATGATGATGAACGCAAAAATCAACGACCCCCCTCTCCTTTCTCACTCTTCATAGTTCTCACAACAGGAAGAATCAGTGTTTTCTAGTTCTCTTCCATCCATCCATTCCTCCGTTCTGATCAAGCCTCCACATATGATATTCAGCTCAAGTGTAGAGGCGGGAGATAAGAAGTAGGCAGGAAGAGGAGGGGGAAGCAGCACAGCCGACGACAAGACCTGGAGGAATTTCAGTAGGTTTTTTTAACATCTGTAGAACTATAAGGATATATCTTTTCACAACATGTCACCTTGTCAAAGACCCTTAATGTGAATATCATGTTACCGCGGTGTCGGAAGACTAACATGTCATAATTTTCTAAGCCATATGCTTTGACATAATCCTCCCAACTCTTTCCTCCTATGTAGTAATCTTGCACTTCATAAAGAAATGCAAGATTACTACATAGGAGGAAAGAGTTGGGAGGATTATGTCAAAACACACGGCTTAGAAAATTATGACATGTTAGTCTTTCGACACCGTGGTAACTTGGTTGTCACATTAAGGATCTTTGACAAGGTGACATGTTATGAAAAAATATATCCTTATAGTTCTCCTACGGATGTTGAAAAAAGCCTCTGTACTTCCTCCAGGTCATGTCGTCGGCTGTGTTGCTTCCCCCTCCTCTTCCTGCCCACTTCTTCTCCCCCGCCTCTACACTTGAGCTGGATATCATATGTGGAGGCTTGATCATAACGGAGGAATGGATGGATGGAAGAGAACTAGAAAACACTGATCCTTTCTGTTGTGAGAACTGTGAAGAGTGAGAAAGGAGAGGGGGGTCTTTGATTTTTGCGTTCATCATCATTAGAGGGAGCAACACTGGAAAAGTTGTGACGTTGATAGCATGAGAGAGGGAGAGGGGGAATGGAGGGAGGGAAGTGCCTGCATGCCTTTGCTCACTCGAGTGGTATTTGTGCGTCATCTGGTGGCGCTCCTCCGGCTCCAGCACCATGTCCAGCTCCAGCTCCAGGCGATCATTAGTTTCGTTTTTGTATTTTTGGACTGTACTATATTTTTGACTTTGTACATATTTGGGGATATTCAGTTTTTTCTTTGAGGATACTGAGTTTGTACGTATTTGCGGATATTATATATTGACATTGTTCGTTGTGGATAGTATTTTTTCTTTATATTTTTTGTATATTCTGGAATGTATTGTGCGTGCTGGTGTTGAGTGTTCTACCGAGGGGGTCGGCGAACCCAGGGATTGGATTTTGTATTTTGTATTTTGTATTCTGTATTTTGGCTCAGGCTCCAGCTCTATTTGCATTAATCTACGGTACGACATGGTGATCAGGACATAGTCCCTACAGCCATTTGACTGGCGAGGCAGAAACTATGTAGCCGTAGATAAAGTTGACTGTCCTCCGACCCTCATCCCTCGGCAATGATGATACGACAACCTATCACTATATCTTATATAGTAGTAGATGATGTCTTAGTATTACATTATGTGAGTTCATCTTGATTCTGTTACATTCTTCAGATACTAGATACGATAAGAACATATACTACACCATATGTACAGAACATAATAATCCACACTAATATATGCTAGAATAAATTTTGGGTTGTGTTCTGAGCCATCCGTTCTCACACTTAAGTACTGTAAGAGCGCCGGAGAGAGTGATAGCGCCGGAGGGGGGAGGAGAGAGAGTGAGAGAGTAAAATGGGGGGAAATGAATTGGTGGGGGAATATAATTAGAATTTAGCGACGTTCATACTAACGTCGCTAAATTAGTCGCTATTAGCGACGTCATAGCGACGTTTCGCAACATGTAGTGCCGATATTTGTAACAAGTAGTTTTGTTGGTTAGTTAATTGGTAACATGGTGATCGGAACATATAGTCCCTGCAGCCATTCGACTGGCGCGCCAGAAACTATGGTACGACATGGTGATCAGGATATAGTTCCTGCAGCCATTCGACTGGCGAGACAGAAACTATGTAGCCGTAGATAAAGTTGACTGTCCTCCGACCCTCATCCCTCGGCAATGATGATACGACAACCTATCACTATATCTTATATAGTAGTAGATGATATTTTAGTATTACATTATGTGAGTTCATCTTGATTCTGTTACATTCTTCAGATACTAGATACTAGATTCGATAAGAACGTATACTACACCATATGTACAGAACATAGATGATTCACACTAATGTATGCTAGAATAAATTTTGGGTTGTGTTCTGAGCCATCCGTTCTCACACTTAAAACACATATGAATTAGAACTGTGTGTCAATCTTTTTTTTGTATTTTCGGCGAACCCAGGGATTAGATTCTGTATTTTGTATTTTGACTTTGTACGTATATGGGGATATTCAGTTTTTTTGTTGAGGATACTGAGTTTGTACGTATTTGCGGATATTGATTTGGTTTGTTGAGGATATTATATATTGACATTGTTCGTTGCGGATAGTATTCTTTCTTTATATTTTTTGTATATTCTGGAATGTATTGTGCGTGCCGGTGTTGAGTGTTCCACCGAGGGGGTCGGCGAACCCAGGGATTGGATTCTGTAATTTGTATTTCGTATTCTGTATTTTGGCTCAGGCTCCAGCTCCAGCTCCAGCTCCAGCACCATTTGCATTCTGGAACCTATTTTTTTATATTTTTTTTTAACTTAACGACGTTTTTAGCGACGTTAACATTAGTCGCTAAATATTAGCGACGTTAATAAATGTCGCTAAATGCTGACGGGGCAACACGTGGCACCGTAATCTGATGTCAGCTCGTCGTCGCCAAAACGTCGCAACAGTGTCGCCAAACGGCGACAACACAATAACGTCGCCGTTTACGCATAGCCCCCTCCCCTGAGGTCGAGCCACCCCTCCACTTTCGGCCTCCTTCGCCGGAGGTCCCGGCCCCGGGCGCACGCCCTCTCCTCGGGCTGTGCGCCCCTCTCGCGCAGCGCGCCCCATCGGGCCGCATGAACCCTCTCTCGAGTAGTGCGCCGCACCCCTCGGGCCCAACGCCCCCGCCCACGTGAAAGCTTTTTGAATTCGAAATTCAGTTTTTGAATTCGAAATTCAATTTTTCGTTCCAGTCCAAAAAAAAACAGACAGGAAAAAAAAACATGTTAAGGGTTAATGTCGTTAATGACGTCTTTAGTCAGGACCTTTGTTAGGGCTCCCCCCACATTTTGTAGGAACTTGGGCTATCTCCCGGTTCCAACCTCTCTTTTTGCATTTCAATGAAGGCTTTAGCCATTGTTTAATTAATATATATATATATATATATATATATATATATATATATATATATATATATATATATATATATATATATATATATACCCTTAGAAAATCTCCTAAAAACCCCCCTCACTCTCAGCCGTAATTTAATGTTAATATTAATGTTAACATTAATATTAATGTTAATATTAATGTTAATATTAATTTTTATTTTTATTTTTATATTAATGTTAATGTTAATGTTAATGTTAATGTTAATGTTAATATTAATATTAATGTTAAGTTTAATGTTAATTTTAGTATTTAATGTTAATATTAACATTAATATTAATATTAACATTAACATTAATATTAACATTAAATTGCGGCTAAGGGTGAGGGGTTTTTTTTAGGGGATTTTCTAAGGGGGGCTTTTGATCCGCTTATATATAATATATATATATATATATATATATATATATATATATATATATATATATATATACGCGCGCGTGATCCCTTTCGTGCCTTCTCCCTTAATCCCCCTTCCCCTTCATGCCGACCTCTTAGCCTTGGCACCCTCATTCTCTCCTGCGGCCCATACGGCTCCCCCCCACTCGAACTCCCCTGGCCTCCCCGTCCCATCGACACCCCCTCCAACTACCCTATCCTCGCTTCCAACTTGGGTGCCACATCTTACGCAGATATGCTAAGACCAGATCGTGCCGAGTCCAGCTACCACTCCCCCAAAGAGATCGAACTCCTTGAGATCGAATTCCTCGACCATAGTGATGGAATTAATATCAGGGTACCTTTCACGGCGAGTGGAATCTCCTCCCTCTCTGCCACCTTCACTAAGATCCTGGTCCGAAAATTCTCTACCGGATGTCCGAAAATTTCCAGAGTCCAAGAAGTGATAACCGGATAGGGGCTGTCGGCAAGATACAACGTGGCTCCCATGGACCCCAAACACATGTACCTCCTTCTCTCCTCGGATAGCGACCTCAAAAAGGTTTGGACTAAAGGCACTAGTAAGGTTGACACCCTCAGCATGAAGATAGTCAAATGGTCACCAGACTTCAACACTAAAGAAGACTCGGCCATCGTCTCCGTGTGGGTCACCATCCCGAACTTACCCCTCATCTGTTTTGCACCAGTAGCTCTACGAAGGATAGCCAACTCCTTCGGTACCTTCGTCACGCCAGCAGAAGAAACCCACAATCTATCCAAGGAAAATTATGCCAAAATCTGCATGGAGCTCGACTTAACAAAAGATTTCCCCAACAACATACAAATCGAGCTTGGTGACGAAATCCACACTCAGCAAATAATCTATGACAACAACATCATTTTCTACAAGCACTACCATACCTGCGGCCACTCTATTGAACATTGCTTCCACGCCCACCCGCAACTGAAAAGGAAGAACCCCCATAAAGCAGCACCCACTCACTCCCACCCAAACTCACACCGCTCTTCCATCCTCCCCTTGCCAAACTTCTACATCAGATTTAAAGCATGCTCAGATAGCACCCCACTCCAAGACCAAGTCACCAAGGGAAAATACATCGTCATATACAACCCCTCGGGCATCAGCCTCACCAACAAATTCGATAGTCTGGAAGAAGAATCCGCAGAGGGTTTGAAAGAACCAGACGACCCCGCAGGCGCACTCTCCACAAAGGTAGCATCAAGGACCAGCGGAGATACAGAAAGGAAGGATATATCCGAGGAGGCTCCGACGACCAAAGATTCCCTCCTATATTCTAACACCCAACCCCTCTCATTACCTCATAAAATGGCCAACATTCGTGCGGTCGACCTGTCTAACATCAGCCAAGAGGCCGTCGCCGGGCTGCAGCAAGGATTAAATGCGGGAATTAACTCCATCGAAAGTTTTTTCGATACGGTAGCTGAAATTGCTGGAGAAGAATACATTCACCCGGACGAGACGACCGACAATCTTGCTATGGAAGCATACATTGCTCCTCAGAAAGTCTAGGAAGCTCCCACATCGGACAAAACACACAAAGGAAGCAGTTCTAAAGAGCTCACGGCCATGATCACTAGGTCGGTCGCAAAGCTCAAAAAAAACCCCAAGATAATCTTCCCAATGTTTAACATCCTATCCTGGAATGTTAGGGGTCTTGCCAATAAACCTACCTTGAGAAGATTAATCAGTCTGAAGAAAAGTCACAGAATTGACATCCTAGTTATCATTGAACCCAAAATCCCCCCAAAAAAATTTGATCCATACAGCTGCAGTTGGGATTCTCATCTGCTATAGCCGGCTGTCACGATATCTGGATCCTATGCACTAATGACGTAAAGATCAGTACTATTCACGACTCGAGACAAGCGCTCTTCTGCTGGATTGAGTATCCTATGTTCAATACGTGTGCCCACATCTCGGCGGTCCATGGCAGCTGCGACATCCCTGATCACAGACAGCTGTGGGAAGATCTATAGAACACCCATCTTAACAATAGCAATCTTCCATGGCTATGCGTAGGAGACTTCAATGCGATCACCTGCAGGGAGAAAAAATTGGGAGGTCGACCCCCACCGCCTTCGGCCATCCACGACTTCACAAACTTCATCTTTAACGCCCACCTATCCCCCTACAGTTCAAAGGCAGCACTTTCACTTGGTGCAACATGCAAGAGGGCGATTGTAGGCAGTACTCTCGTCTGGACCGTACCCTTATCAACTCGAAGTGGTCAGACCAGGAAATCATCTCCAATCTCTCCCACCTCAATGCGACCGAACCAGACCACTCGCCCCTCCTCATCGAGATAAGCAGCAAAACCAACCAAATCAAGAAAAACTTCCGCTTCCTAGACTTCTGGAGCTACCACCCGCAGTTTAATAACACCATCGCTACAGCTTGGAACAGTACTGACACTATAGACCCCATGGCCCGGGTCGCCAACAAGCTCAAGGCGACCAGGAAAGCTCTCACCGCTTGGAGCAAAGAGGCGTTCGGGGATATCTTTCAAAAGTTGTCCACTCTGTGGAGGATGATGTTACCCGCGCCGAGGCGCTATTCGTCCTTGACAGATCTCCCGCAGCCAGGTCTTCTTTGAACCTGACTAGAGCTATGTTGAAATTCAGACTGAAGGTGGAGACCGAATTCTGGAAACAGAAAGCTAGACTGACTTGGGACAGTGAGGGAGACAAGAACACTAGCTACTTTCACGCCTGTGTTAAAGGCTACATACAACAACTCAACATCCATCAGATTGCAGATGACAACGGAAACATTATCAAAGATTAACAAGGCATCCAATCAAATTTCACTGACTTTTACTCCAGGATGTTCACTAAAGAAATCGTGCTCAGGGATGAAGAATTCCTGGCAGTGATTTCCCACCTGATTGAAGCGGAAGACAACGAGCGCCTTGAGCTCTTCCCATCGGAATAAGAGGTCAAAGACGCCGTATGGGCCCTTGACGAACACAGCGTTCCGGGACCCGACGGCTTCAACGACGTGTTCTTCAGGTCGTGTTGGGATATTATCAAGGCAGACATTCACGAAGCGGCCATAGCTTTTTTTCCAAGTCGCCAGGTACCCCAGGTCTATTTCCTGTGCTAATCTGATTCTCATCCCTAAACAGGAAAACCCGATTACATTCAAAGACTTCCGTCCCATAAGCCTATGCACCTTCACGAACAAGATCATCTCCAAGATCATCGTCATCCGCATGACCGAGTTCCTGCCCAAGATTATCTCCGAAGAGCAGAGCGGCTTTGTTCGCGGCCGGAACATTATCGACAACATTCTTATGGCTCAAAAAATGGTCACATGCATGAAACTTCCTACCATAGGTGGGAACATTGCGATCAAACTCGACATGGAGAAGGCATATGATCGATTAGACCGGCAATTCATGATATAGGTTTTCAGGGCCTTCGGGTTTTCGAAAACCTGGACCAATATCATGTGGAGATCGATCAGCAATTCGTGATTCTCCACGATGATCAACGGGCAGACTGGAGGATTCTTCAAATCTAGTTGCAGCGTCAGACAGGGAGACCCCCTCACCTCCATCATTTTTATTATTACAGCAGAATCTCTTAGCCGAAACCTGAACAGAATGGTTAACATCCCTAATTTTACCACTTCTACACCACTAGTGGCTGTCCGATCGTGACTCATCTGGCATATGCTGATGATATCATCATCTTTACCTCTGGGGAAGTGGTGGCCCATGCAGGTCTTGTCAATCAAGATGTGTGAGGGTTTACCAGATAGATGTCTCAATCTGTACTCGCCTTTGATCTCCACTCGTATCTTCTTTTCTTCTTGGATCCCTGACTTGATAACATGCTTGCACCATTGTTCTATCCTGGTCCTTCCTTAATATCCCTGATGTCATTGCTTCAGTGGCATCATTCCTGTTGATCAGCCGGAAGGAGCTCAGCCAGCAGCCCAGCAACAGCAAGAAGATCAAGATCAGTCTTCAGAAGCCGCCTCTCGAGCTATGCCTTCTGGAGAACCAGTGCCCCCAGTCCAGCCAGTGGAGCCTGATGATGGCACTTTGGAAGGTCTCATCAGATCATTGTTAGCTTCTCAAGATCGCCGAGGTGATGCATTGCACCAGGCAGTACAAGATGCTCTGAACAGAGGCGGTCATCCGGGAAACAGTGCGGTCAACAGTTTCAAGCGCCTGAACCCTCCATTCTTCGATGGCAGCGAGGATGCCATTGCGGCCGATGCTTGGCTACAGGATACAGAGGTGATTCTTGAAGCCGCGAAGACTCCAGAAGACGAGAAGGTGGTTGTGGTGCGCCTACAGTTATTAGATCTGGTCCGCAGTTGGTGGGCTACACAAGCAGTAGGATTGGCAACGCCTGTCTCCTGGGCAGTGTTCAGCGAGAAGTTCCAGACCAAGTATTATGATGCAGTAGCTCGATATGACTTGCAGACCAGGTTCGCCAATCTGAAGTAAGGAGGCAGAACGGTCGACGCTTATGCGGCCGAGTTTTCCAGACTCAGTCGGTTTGCTCCCACCTTGGTGGCAACCGAGTTTGACAGAGCACAGAGGTTCCAGCAGGGACTTCACCTAGAGATCATATTGGCAGTAGAGCAGTTCGAGCATCAGACCTATGATGCGGTATTGCGAGCAGCAAGGAGGCACGAGTATGCCTTCCAGAGAATAGTGGACAGGACCGGAGGTCGGAAGCGGTCTCACAGCCAGGTGACCCAGTCTTCAGTACCAGTCCCGGCAGCCAGGGCTTTGACTATTGGAGCTCCGAGGCGAGCAGATTCAATTACGTCGGACCAGCACTCAACCCCGACGTACTCTCCGCAGAAACAGAAGCAAGCGCAGTCTTCCACAGTGGGCTGTTCTTATTGTGGGAAGCCTGGACACGTGGTAGCAGAGTGTCGCAAGGCGTTGGGATTGTGTTTATTATGTGGAGCACCGGACCATAGGGTGGAGTCCTGCCCTTTCAGAGTTGATTCAGCATCGATAGTATCTAGTCCCTCGGTTAGGGGACCAGCACCAGCACCAGCACCAGCTCCAGTTCATCAACCACAGCAGTTCCCGTACCCGAGGCCATTGCCGACCCAGGCCCAGACTTTCCAGCAACAGAACCCGCGGCAGTTTGCCCTAGCCCAGGCTCAGGTTCAGAATCGGTCGAGAGGTATATGTGTCCTCTCATCTTGCTTTTCTACCGTCATTATGCGGGGTACATGACATATTTCATGTATCCTGATTGTGACGGAACATTCCGAACCCGAGCCATATCCTAGATCATTCGAAAAGGGTGGAACCAATAACCGTAACTTTTTGTATGAGGATAGGCCCGTGTCCATGTTTGACCAAAGAGAGAGACCTTAAGCGCAAGACTATCAGTTCAGTCCGTGTTGCTTAGAGTTATCCCTCTTTGGGAGAGTCAGACTTGTGAGCATGAGGATGATATCTGGTCAGGTCATCCCGGCTGGTTTGACTCGTAAGGTATAATATCTTCCTTATGCCTTACGCTTCGAATCCTTGCTTGCATGAATGATTGTATGATTGATTGGTAGTAGTAGATTGCCTATGATAGAATAGCTTTCCCTTACATCTCTAGCCTCTTGATTAAATTCCGAGGACGGAATTCTTTTAAGGTGGGTAGGATGTAATGTCCTGAATTCGTGATACGTATTTAGAGTACGTATGCGTATTTTGGACCCATATTTTTATTTTTATTTTTGTCATGATTAGTTATCTTGGTTTATTTTGCATTGGCTTGGTTTTATTGGCATGAACAGTTCAATCGGTTAATGGTCTATTGATTTATTTTTGGATTAGTGAGGCTGGTTTATTTCATGATTCATTTGGTTTAAATTGCTAGAGAGAAAGTTTATTGGCCTTGACTTGGTTTACCTTGGTTTATTTTGGCTTGGTCTATTTTGGGTTGTCATGGAGAACCAACCCCACCCCTATTATAAATATCAACTTCTCTCTCTCTCCTCATTATTTTCTTCATCTTCTTCCTCAAGCTTCTTCCTCTCCACCACCACCACCCACCTAGGCAAGTGCATCTTGCTATCACTTGAGGGCTACATTTTATTTGTCCAATAGCTTTATTAGCTCATTTTGAGCAACATTAGAACTTGGGTTTTCTCCATTTGGAGCTTGGAATTTTGTAGATCTAGGTTTGAAGTATTTTCGAATTTTGGTGGATTTGATCTATGAAACTTGTTTATTTTCATGTTTTGATTGTTCCATGTTGAAGAGAATTGAATTTTACACAAGTTAGACCCTTGCAAAGTTGGATTTGGACTTAATTTGACCTAGTTATGGTCTTTTGAAGTTTTGAATTTCCATGGCCATTTGCTCTCAGCTTTGGAGAAGATGACCTTCTGTCCCGGGCGCAATCCAGTCAGCCCAGCGCTCCTTAGCCTGGCACAATTCAGCTTGCCCAGCCCTGCGCTCTTTAGCGCTGGCACAATTCATCCAGCTAGCCCAGTGCCTCTTGGTGCTGGCGCAATCCATCGCAGCGCAGTCCAGTGCTGGCGCAATCCATTGCTGCGCAGTTCACCGACTGCGCAACCCATTGCTGCGCAATCCATTGTTGCGCAGTTTATTCTTTGCGCAGTTCAGCCCTGCGCAATCTAGCCCGGCGTAGTCCAGCTTGCCCCTTCCTGCGCAATCCATTTCCCTGCGCGCTTGACCCAGCGCAGTCCAGCCCCTGCACGATCCAACTCTCGCGCAGTTCATTCCTTGCGCACTCTAACCCATGCGCAATCCATTGTCCATGTTGATTTTGTTTTAATCCTCTAGGCTTGGCTTCTCTTCAATGGATTGGAGTTTTGAGATCTTGTTTCACATGACACGACTGCTTGACCCCAACACGACCTGGCACGGTTTTTGATGAATTGCTTATGACTAATATGGTTCTGATTTCTGTGATTTATGATCCGGGTACTTTCTGACCTTCTTGATAGTGACCCGATGGGATGCACACTTGACTTGTAACCGGTGATTCATATTAGTCCCGTATATGGATATTTTATTAGATATTTTACGCCCATTTTATATCCTTACGCCTTTTTATGAACTTGATAATCATGGATTTATTTAATATGTTTGGAATGATAACTTGACATGGTAGACTTGACATGATAGACTTGACATGCTATACTTGACATGATAAACCTGACCTGACTTGATAGTGGCCCGTGGCGGCGCACTCTTGACATGTACCTGACCTGACTTGACTTGACATGATAATCATGACCTGATAGTGGCCCGTCGTGGCGCACTCCAGACTAGTACACTTGACCTGATAACCTGACATGTTATATCTTGAACAGCTGTTGCGACGGCTACCTGACATGACATGACCTGTATAATTAATCCTGACACCATGGGCGATTATGCTTGTATAAATAATTTAGTCCTGTCTTGCATCATGTCTAGGACATGTATCCCTGAGTACCACGGTCAGGGGTACATATTGAAATAAACTAAGGTTAATGACTAGTATAATTCACTAGACATGAAGAGATGTTCCCCAGTTACAGGCAATCCCGTTATCCCGGCCGCAAATGTTTGGACTTGTAGCCTGCCGACGAGTAGGGCACATTTCCAGTCCACTGTTATGTGGGGCACCCACCATTGTCACTTGAATGATTGAACTCTATTGTCACTCTAATGCATTATACTCTCTGAATTGTCACTATAATGATTGCCTGGATAACCTGGATAGCTGCAGGGCCTGTGACTACTTGGAGCATCTCATTGCATCTTGCTAGTAACTAGGATTGTGATAACCCTAGTTAGTTAATGTAGAAAGCCGTAGGCAATGATTGGCCGTGATTGCTCGGATGGAGTCTAGTCCAGTATAGTATTGTCTAGGAGTAATTGATTGCAAGATTGTACCAGAATGATTGAATGATTGTCACTCCAGATTGTCACTATAATGATCGTCACTCCAGAGTGTCACTATAATGCTTGAACACTATCGTCACTCCAGATTGTACTATCCTGATTGTACCCTTCATTGTCACTTTCATCATTGTCTTCTTTTTATATATATTGTCCAGCTATATTTTATCTAACATGATACTTCTCTTAAATTATGTCCTTTGATTGGGACAAGTGCATTGGTACTGCACGAACCTCAATCTGTGCTACTTATTGTTTTCTTACATGTTGAATGCTAATGATTTGTTGGTTTTAGTCCTTAAGTGAAGCCTCCTTTGTGGCACTTGCTCTTTCTGGGGTCTGACCCAGCTGGTTTTGTATGGCCAAATACCGGAGCAGCACCAAAGGATCTACCGGATTTCCAGCCAGATGGTGGCCACTAGGCGGAACCATGGCAACGAGTGGGTTTCTTTTGTTCTTCCACTGTAATATTATAAATTGTCCTTTTGAGGCGTTTAGCCGACGAGCAAGTGTTAGCTCGATTGTACTTACTTACTGTCTGCCTACGGGCTGTAACATGATTGACAAGCCCCGGGGGTTGATCATGTATGACTGAACTCTTGCTAGTCCTCACAATTTGTAACGACTAGCTTCATGATCATCTGGATATGTAATGTTTGGGATGCCTTACAATTATATATTTGGAGATCTGATATCTTGTGATTATTATTAGTTGGTTGAGATTGAGACAATAGGATATTTTATGACCTTAAGAGACTGATGGCTTGTAGATAAACCCTCACATATCTAGACAGCCGTGACCGTATGGTGAGATGGATTCTATTTCATCATACGTAGCTGGCTATGTCCGTCCCCGCTCTCCAGTACTCTGGTTCTGAGGCATGACAGGGGACGTTGGCTCCGTTGAGGTAGTTCACAACACATTTCAGAGATATTCCAGATGCTCCGACCAGCGCGTCAACCCCAACAAGAGCGTCATCTACTTCCACCACAAGACCAACAAAGATTATGCCTCCACTCTCTCTAACATGACTTCCTTCACCGTCGCATTTCCACCTTTCTCATACTTAGGCTACCCGTTGATGTACGTGCGTTCCAACGCGGGCATCTTCGATGGCCTAGTGGGCAGAATCAGGAAAAAACTCGAGGGGTGGAACAAAGCCACCCTATCGTCCGGCGATAAGATCATTTTAATTCAACATGTTCTCGCCTCTATCCCCATCTATACTTTAACCGTCTGCTCTCCCCCCAAGAAGGTGCTGACTTGCATCAAAAATCTTTTCACCAACTTCTTTTGGGGCCACTGCGACGGGAAGGACAAACACCATTGGGAGAGTTGGGACACCATGGCCAAACCCGCTGACGAGGGGGGAATGGATTTTAGCGGTTCATGAAGGCCAGATATTTTAAGCACACCCATCCCTCGAGCGCCGACTCCAACTGCATATCCTCCGCGTCTTGGAGATGAATCCTTCATGGGTGCAGCCACACCAAGCCTATAATTCGCCTCTAACTGGGCTCAGGCGAATCTCCCCTATTCTTCGAACGTTAGGTTGGAGAAGACCTCCTCCCCCAACATTTGACAACCCCCTCCAACAACATGATCAGAGAGCTTTGGGATATCTCAGGTGACTGGAAATGGGATAAGGCTCAGGAATGGCTTGGATAGGAGGCAGCTGACTCGATCCGCGCCAACGAAAAAAAGATCGTCACGGTCCCCGACGCCCACGGTGGTCCATTGAACCGAGTGAATCATTTTCGGTAGCATCGGCAAGAAGGATTGCCCGCGGTAGAGGGGCGCCTTCACCCATATTGAGTCCTTTCTGGCAGGCCCGTATCCTTAAAAAATGGTTCGTCCTTGTGTGGAGAGCCTTCCACCGAAAACTCCCCACTGATGATGCCCTCAACTCCATAGGCTTCAGCCTAGCTTCGGCGTGTCATTGCTGCTCGGAGCAACAACAAGAAACGGTGGACCACATCTTCTACTCTGGAGAATCTCCAACAAGAGTTTGGGCTGCGCTCTCTCATCGATGTAGAGTTCACCAGAACGGCGGAAGCTTCCACGATCTTCTGGCCATTTGGGCTTCCGCCTTACACGGACACCAGATCGTCGCAGCCGCCATCATATAGGTTATCTGGAAGAACTGAAACAAATTTAGATACGAGGAACATAAGTATTCGTCCGACCAACTCATCCGAGAAGTCCTTCGACAAACACTCAAAGCCAGCAGACAATGCAAGCACGGACTACAGCTCTTTTGGCAGTCAGTTCTCCACTGACCTCCAGCCTCGTCTCTCCGTCCTCCTTTCTTTCTTTTGTAAGCGCTTTCTTGTATAGGCTTCGGCATTTTGCGCCTTTTCTTGCGTTTGCTCTTTTTGTAAAGGCCTCAACATTTTGCGCCTTTTATGAATAAAATAGGAGGGGTTCATATATATATATATATATATATATATATATATATATATATATATATATATATATATATATATGAAAAATTCTTCAATACATCCAATGTAAAAATTTGTATTGATACATCCCAAATCTGAATCATTGGATGTTGATCCAATGGTTCAGATTAAAGTTGAAGTCAAAATAACAGGTAAAGTCAAAGTTAAAGTAAATAATTTTCACAATTTTCAATGCATTTTCAATGTAATTGTTTGGGATGTATTGATACATCCCATGTATTGTAGAAGGACCCTATATATATATATATATATATATATATATATATATATATAGAGAGAGAGAGAGAGAGAGAGAGAGAGAGAGAGAGAGAGAGAGAGAGCTTTTCTTATGGAAACAACTTACGGGACAAATTTACGGGATGAGAAAATATACGTGTAGTTCTCTTCTAAGTCTCTTTCACTTAAAAAAAATTAAACTCCTTTCAAAAACAAACATATCTCTAACTTAAAGATAAGTCTATTCATTTTCTAAATAGTGAGAGATTTATTTATCTATGTTAAAAAATAGAGATAGATAAGTTACTTTTATATTTTTAAAAAAATAGAGATGGATTTTTTTTTTAAATATATCTTTATAAGTAAATATACATTTACATATTATACTTAAAAATATTAATTTTAATTTTAATGTTAATCTTAATATTAATGTTAATTTTAATATTATTTTAAATATTAATTTTTTGGTGTTGATATTATTGTTCATATTAATTTTTTGGTATTAACAATCGGTATGAACCAACAAGAAAGAGTTTCAAAATCCAAACATAGTCCAAACTATTGGTGCCCAAGCTAGACTCATTCAAGACTCAACGTGATCATTGGATTCTTATTGCGGTCCGAATGAGATTCTCATTGAGTAAATTTTTTTCGTTTATTTCTCACATGTATATGCGCGTGAGTGTTTT
>JANAVB010031019.1:1211379-1233879 GCA_029216955.1 Iris pallida | reverse complement strand
ATCTAAAAAGATATCGTAATACACAAATAATCTAAAGAGATTTTCGTGATCGTAGCAAACTGGCAGTAGTGCCTTCTAAAAAGAAGATACTGACAGAACTACTGAAGGCAACAGAAGGATGACAGACGAGAGATGGAAATGCTGGGGTGAATGATCACCGTTGCTCAAAGCTTTATTCGCCCTCTGCAAACAGCTTCCAGGAACCAGCAAGGTTGACAAAAAACCTTGGAACACTCCTGCTCTTCTGACTCCTCGGAAGACGGCGAACTCCTCTGGCAATGGCTCTACTCTTCTCTCTCTGTTTGAAGTAACAGAACCCACGCGTACTAAAAAGTACTAGTGTTTGTGTTAAAGAACACGCTCACTACTCTGTTGTGTTAAAGAACACTTAGAGTTTTTCTCCCCGAAATTTTGATTACTACTACACTCAGAGAGAGGAGAGAACCTGCATATATAGCCCACGGGACGGTTGCCAAGCAGTTGCCTGAACTTCAGGGTAGTGGCAGAACCACTCCTGAACGTGCAGCAACTGCTGCAACCGTTCCTGCTCTAATATGCAGCCAGCCATACGCACACTACGCACTCTATGCACACTGCGTACGCTGCGCACACTGCGCACTCTACGCACGCTGCGTACGTTGCGCACACTGGGCGTACTGGGCTGCGTAACTGGGCCATCGTAACTGGGCTCGCGTAACGGGCCGTACAACGTGGTCGCGCAAGTGGCTCGCGCAACGAGCGCAACTTAAGCGCACTATGCGCCTAGCGACGATGCTGACGTGCTAACTACAAAGTGCGGCAACAAAACGCCACATTACGCCTCATGAGCCCTTGAGCCCGAGTCCAAGCCCGAGCCCGAGTCCGAGTCCGAGTCCGAGTCCGAGTCTGAGTCCGAGTCGCTAAGCTCCTACGGAGCTTAGCTCCATGGAAATAAATTTCCAAGAGCAAAAAGCTTACAGCTTCTTAATTGTTGATTAAGCCTTTATACCATCAATAATTAATCCCACATGGCACACACTCATGTGCACTACTTGTGCATCTGCATAAAGAGAAAAGACTCATATATGTGGAGATACACATTCCTTTCTAGCCGATGTGGGACTAAAAACCAAAACAAAAGGCTACAAACCCAACAATCCCCCACATATCTCTATATATATGAGTACGAGTGTTCCCCACAGTAACTGTCCATTATGCTTTTAGGATAGATGCCACTTAAGACTTGAATCTTCCCACGTGAGTCAAAAATCAAACTATAATACAAGAATGGACTAAGCCTTGAATTCTGCATCATAGCTGAAATTCTTTCCACTCACATAATGTAGTTACATGTGCTTCTGGCTACACATTAAAGGCCCTGTGCCAGCCTGGTTTCAGTGTATAATTTTGGGTGTCTACAAGTTTACCCTCAAGAGACGGCCTGATATCTCTGTCATACACTATATGTGAGTTCATTATAAAGAGACATGGCATGAAGCGCTTTGCGCTTCCCTTGCGGTGCTACGCCGCTATGACATGGCTTAAAGCCGAGGCCTTTCCCCGTACCGGGAACCTCATGGTAGTGTCATACTACAGTAGCATGAGGCAACCGCCTCTTTGTAGTGCCAAACTACCCAGCATGAAGCCTTAGGCTCCCTTGCGGTGTTACGCCGCAACGACATGGCTTGCAAGGCCGATGCTTTATCCCTAACCGGGTACCTCATGGTGGTGTCGTGCCACTGTAACATGAGGAACTCCTCGTAGTGCTGCTCTACCGTGCTTCCTGTAAAGCACTCCAGGCATTCACTCTGCCTGAGAACTCATTAAGGCAATTAAGCCAACCTTTCCACAGAAACCGTTTTCCGCAGAAAACAATAGTAGACAACAGTGGTTATAGATCCGTAACCTCTCCATGCCCAATAGAACATGTACCCACCGTTCCTGATATTCTTTCGATTAGTGGTCCTCCCTTGAACCAAAAGCTAGATGCCTAGTAGATAAATCTTTGAACTAATAGCATAAAACTTTATGGTAGGAATACAATAATACAATATCAGAATGCCTTCAAGCCCATTTTACAAGCTGTGTCATCGACCAGCTGGCGCTTGAGGCCCTTGGTGAATGGATCCGCCAGGTTCTCCTGACTCCGAACATCAATCACTGTAATAACACCTCTCTTGATAAGATCGTGTACTGCCCTGTGCTTCAACTGCACAGTCCTTTTCTTCCCGTTGAAGAGGTCATTTGATGCCACCGTCGCAGTCGCCTGGTTGTCGCAGTATATCGGTATCGCCGGTATTTGCGCCCCAACCAATGGAAGATCATACATGAGCTCCCGAAGCCATTCTGCTTCCTCGGCTGCGGTATCTAGTGCAAAGAACTCAGATTCCATGGATGACCGTGAGAGCATAGTCTACTTCTTCGACTTCCACGATATAGCACCTCCACCCATTGTGAAAATGTATCCACCTGTGGACCTCTCGCTCTCTACCTCTGAACACCAACTGGCATCACTGAAGCCTTCCACTACCGGAGGATCTCCGCTGTAGTACAGTTCATATGTCTGAGTCTTCTTGAGATATCTCATAACCCGTTTCACAGCTTTCCAGTGTTCAACACCTGGATTGCTCGTAAAACGACTCAGCATTCCCACGGCGAAAGCTATGTCAGGTCTTGTGGCAGTAGTAGCATACATCAAACTCCCGATTACGCTTGCATACTCCAGCTGCCTGACGCTTTTCCCTGAATTAGGCTTCAGCTTCAGATCACACATGTACGGCGTATCGATCCCTGGAAGATCCTGATACCCATAACGAGTGATCATTTTCTCAATATAATGAGACTGTGACAGCGCTAGTCCAGTGTCTGTCCGGATGATCTTGATCCCTAAGATCACATCAGCTTCCCCCAAGTCCTTCATACTGAACTTGCTAGAGATGAACTTCTTTGTCTTGGTGACACAGCTAATATCCGTACCTAGGATAAGCATGCCGTCCACGTACAGACAAAGGATCATACCTCTTCCATCAGCAAACTTCGTGTAAACACACTTGTCCGTATCGCTGACCATGTAGCCATTTGACCTTATAACTTTGTCAAATTTCTCATGCCAAATCTTGGGAGCCTGTTTAAGACCGTACAAGGATTTCACCAACTTGCAGACTTTGTCTTCAAGACCCCTGATGACAAATCCCTCTGGCTGTTGTATGTAAATCTCTTCGGTCAGCTCGCCATTTAGGAAAGCCGTATTCACATCCATCTGATGTATCACCATCTTATGTATTGCTGCGAGAGCAATCAACATTCTGATGGTGGTCATCCGGGCTACTGGAGCATACGTGTCAAAATAGTCAATCCCCTGCTTCTGAGAAAATTCTTTGGCTACTAACCTAGCCTTGAAATTGTCAATAGTTCCGTCTGCTTTCATCTTCTTCTTGAAGATCCATTTGCATCCGATGGGTTTCGCTCCTTCAGGAAGATCAACCAACACCCAAGTATTATTTGAGGTGATGGAATCAATTTCATTGTCAATCGCCTCCTTCCAGAAAACTGCGTCTCTGGTCTTCATCGCCTCATCATAGGTAAGCGGATCTGCTTCCACATGATAGGTGACAAAGTCACTTCCGAAGTCCTTCGGCCTCCTCACACGCTTAGCTGACGGCTCAGCTTGTTCTGGTTCAACCGTTGTATCAACAACAACATCTTCTTGGACCACATCTTCATTGAAGATTTCAGTCTCTTGTGCACCCTCATTATTCTCCGGAACATCCGGAAGAACAATATTCTTGTGCCTTGTAAACTTGTCTTCAAAATATTCTGCATCGCGAGATTTAATGATATGATTTGACTCAATATCAAGAAATCTCCGAGCATCACTCTTCTCGGCATACCCCAAGAAGATCGTCTTTGTAGTCCTTATCCCAAGCTTCTGAATCTTTAGATCTGGAAGCTTGACATACGCCAGACACCCCCACACTCAAATGACATTCAAGTTAGGTCTGACCTTGAACCAGAGTTCATGAGGAGTAACGTCTGAAGTTGCATGAGGCACTCTATTTAGAATAAAAGTGGCCGTCAATGCAGCTTCTCCCCAATAGCACTTAGGAAGGCCAGCAGTCAACAACATTGAATTTATCATTTCTGTCAACGTCCTGTTCTTTCTCTCAGCTACTCCGTTTGATTGAGGAGAGTACGGAGCCGTAGTCTCATTGACAATTCTATGTTCCTTACAGAACGATGCGAATTCATGAGACCTGTACTCCCCACCTCGATCACTTCTTATCCTTTTGAGTTGTTGTCCAGTCTGCCGCTCAGCTTCGGCTCTGAACTCCTTAAACTTCTCGAATGCTTCGTCTTTAGCCTTCAGCAAGTAAACGAACGCATACTTTGAGAAGTCATCGATGAAGGTTATGAAATACTTCATCCCGGCCTTTGTAGAGATCTGTTTGAAGTCACAGATATCGGAGTGAACCAACTCCAGAAGATCTGTACTCCGATTAACCCGAGGAAAGGGTTTCCTTGTGATCTTCGTTTGAGCACAAACTTCACATTTCTCTACCTTACCCCCACATTTGGAGATAAGTCCTAGACTAGACATTCTGTTTATTCGTTTACAATGAACATGTCCTAGCCTATTATGCCACAACTCAAGAGTATAAGCAGAATGAGTGACTTCATTAATTACATTAATTATATTGAACTGATTTACAAGCTGAATCTTGAATATTCCTTCAGTATAAAAAGCTTTCCCGAAATATGTTCCCTTGATAGACATCACCATCTGGCCAGCATTGATGTCCATCCTGAGGCCTGCATTACAGAGTAGGCCTCCCGAGACCAGGTTCTTGGCGATAGCAGGTACGTGCTTTACGCCTTGAAGCGTCAGAGACTTCTCCGAAGTCAGCTTCAACACCACCGTCCCGATCCGAGCACTTCAGCTTGTGCTTGGTTCGCCATCACAACCGCTTCAGAAGTGGGTGTGTAGGTGGTGAACCACTCCTTACTGGAGCAGACATGGCAGGTGGCTCCAGTATCTACCCACCAGTCTGAATCAGATCCTACAGCATCAACCTGTCCAATCATAGCAATTACATCAGTAATCATTGAGACTTTGCTAGGCTCACCTTGCTCTGATTTCTTGGCCGGTGCTGAGCATTCACTTTTGAAATGGCCCAACTGGCCACACTTGAAACAAGGCATCTTTGCCTTAGATTTCTTTGACTTGAAAGAAGTTCCCTTAACATTCAAGTTGTTAGGGTTCTTCTTCTTCTTCTGAAAATCTGCACGCTTTCCCTTTCCCTTTGGTTCCCTTGATGAAACCAAGTTTGCGTTAGCCATCTGCTTGGAAAGCGTGTCAACTTTATGTTGAGCCCTCATCTGGTCTTCAACATAAATTTCCTGCAGGAGATCTTCAAGGGTGATCTCCAGCTTCTTCCTATGCATGTTTGCATAGAACTTACTCCACCCAGCGGGGAGCTTTGAGACAATCCCTCCAACAACAAACTTGTCGGGGAGGGGCATAGCCTCGTCTTCCAACTTCTGTCGCAGCTTCAGAAATTCTTTGACCTGCGGCAGCATGGACTTCTCGTCCTCAAAGAGCCATTTGTGATATTTTTCAACCACAAATATTTTGCTCCTGTTCTTGTCTTCTTCGTACAGTTTTTCTAGAGACTCCCATATGTCTCTAGCGATATTCTTCTTAGAATAGGATTCTGCTAGGGAATCCTCCATAGCATTCAGGATAAGCAACCTGCAAATACTATTCTCCCTTCTCCACTTGGCCTGAAGTTTAGTAGCCGCAGAGATTGCGGCAGCAGACCCAGTATCTGGAACGGTAGGTTCCTCTTCAAGAAGCACGTGATCTACGTCTCTGAGTTGAAGAGTGAGATAAACCTTCCTCTTCCAGACTTGATAATGCTCTCCGTCAAACTTCTCTAATTTACAGAAGTCAGTGTTTAGGAGAGAAGAATTAATATTTTCCATCGTAGCAATAAAGTTTTGAGATTGTTATTGTCGGAACGCCGGGGCACGCTTTTCGATAGAAAATACAGAAACTGAAACAGTTGTAAGGACAATATTTCAAATGCAATTCCTTAAAGAAGGTTTTGCAACAGAGATCCAGAAGGATTCTGCAAATTATGAGATCTAAAAAGATATCGTAATACACGAATAATCTAAAGAGATTTTTGTGATCGTAGCAAACTGGCAGTAGTGCCTTCTAAAAAGAAGATACTGACAGAACTACTGAAGGCAACAGAAGGATGACAGTCGAGAGATGGAAATGCTGGGGTGAATGATCACCGTTGCTAAAAGCTTTATTCGCCCTCTGCGAACAGCTTCCAGGAACCAGCAAGGTTGACGGAAAACCTTGGAACACTCCTGCTCTTCTGACTCCTCGGAAGACGGCGAACTCCTCTGGCAATGGCTCTACTCTTCTCTCTCTGTTTGAAGTAACAGAACCCACGCGTACTAAAAAGTACTAGTGTTTGTGTTAAAGAACACGCTCACTACTCTGTTGTGTTAAAGAACACTTAGAGTTTTTCTTCCTGGAATTCTGATTACTACTACACTCAGAGAGAGGAGAGAACCTGCATATATAGCCCACGGGGCGGTTGCCAAGCAGTGCGCCAACAAAACGCCACATTACGCCTCATGAGCCCTTGAGCCCGAGTCCGAGTCCGAGCCCGAGCCCGAGCCCGAGCCCGAGTCCGAGTCCGAGTCCGAGTCCGAGTCCGAGTCGCTAAGCTCCTACGGAGCTTAGCTCCATGGAAATAAATTTTCAAGAGCAAAAAGCTTCCAGCTTCTTAATTGTTGATTAAGCCTTTATACCATCAATAATTAATCCCACATGGCACACACCCATGTGCACTACATGTGCATCTCCATAAAGAGAAAAGACTCATATATGTGGAGATACACATTCCTTTCTAGCCGATGTGGGACTAAAAACCAAAATAAAAGGCTACAAACCCAACAGTTATTAATTTCTTGTGACCAGAAATTCATCTTTTGATAGTACCTGTCCGTCATCCACCTCGCCCACATAGATTCCTGCTTGAGCAACCGCCATGCCAAATGCGCTAGAGCCACCTCCCTTAGGACCCGTAATGATCGCATTCCCACACCACCCTCTTCCTTTGTTCCACAAAGGTCTGCCTAGTATATCCCTTGCGTACCCCTCGCCAAACAAAATTAGCACATAACTGTTCAATTTTCTGAATGGTTTTCTCTGATAGGTATATGGCTTGCAACCAATAATTTGTAATTGCAAGAATAACTGTTCGAATGAGCTCAATACGACCACCGAAGGATAGAAGTTGGGTTTGCCACCCTTCTAGCTTGTTCTGGACGAATTGGACCAATCCCTGACAGTCTGAATCCTTGACGAAATTAATAGATAAAGGCAGGCCAAAATACTTCACCGGGAGCTGTCCAATCTCAATTTGGAGCATGGACGCCCATCTTTCGTTCTCTGGGCAATCCCGACTAAGATACATTTGGCTCTTCTCTTTGTTAAGCTGGAATCCTGACAATCCCGCAAACTCAAGCAGCACCTCATTTAGGCCTTCCATGGATGTCTCTGATGGAACAATAAAGACAAGGAGATCATCAGCATATATTAGATGGGAGACCATCGGAACCACATGTCGATATAATGGAATGATCCTTCTCTGGTGAACTACGATATCCAATAGACACGTAAAATACTTCATTACTATAGTGAAAATGTAGGGTGATAGCGGGTCTCCCTGCCTCAAGCCCCGATTACTGCCGAAAAAGCCACAGGGTTGTCCTCGAATGATGATGGAGAATGTAGGCGATGAAAGGACATAAAATTTATTTTTTTGAAAAATTATAATTTTTTCTAGTGTTTGAAAATGTCAAAAATATAATCAGAATACATTTTTGAGCATAAATAGTTTAGTCTTACAATTTTATAATAAATATAGAAAATTAGAAAGAAAAGTGAGGGTGGGTGGGACGACCATTTGGCATCCAAACACAAAATTTTCTTTCTTTTTTGTTCTTTTAATTTGGCATCAAAAATACAAGAAATAAATGACTTTTTTTTCAAAGTTCTGATTCCACGAACCAAAATTAACCTAAGAGGATACCCTGTTGTGGGCACCAACTAATTTTGAATCCGGTGTTAACATTTGAAAATAAAAAAAGAGTCCATCCACCAAATATATATTTGATGTAATATTTAAAAGATAAATTCTTGTTAAATTCAAGACTAATTTTATATTTGTTTATGAAACTTTAGAACACAAGATACAAACTCAACACGTTGGGTTTTTCGTTAAGCCATTGATGAAAATTACCTTAAGCTAAACATGAAAATTGGAGGGGGGCACCTTAAGTTAAATTTTAAAGAGGTATTGATGATTGAATTTGGACCTCTTAGTTCACCACTATTGTTACGCCAATAATTTTTTAGCACTATGCTTCTTATGATTACTAATTGTTATTATGTTTGTTAATTGCAAAATTGATGGACACAAATACTACACTTATTTTCATTAAATAAACCAAATAGTTGAAATAAGATTTATACAGTTTATATAATCTTAGAGCATCATACTAAAAATTTAAAAAAAAAAGAATAAGAGAAAATTATGTAGAGAATCTGGTACCTGTAAATTCTTCCTTTTGTCATTTAGTTTTTTTAAAAAAAATCTTAAAATCACCTTTCAACAAATAGCTAAAAAAAATCGTATAGAACGAAAGAATAAAACAAAAGATAAGAGACCAACCATAATGGCATGCACATGGAGGAATGGGGTTAGACCTAGTAATGAAGGAAATACATTTTGTCCCATGATGGGGAGGGTGTATCTTGTTGTTTGAAAACCAAGTATAGCAAACTAAAAATAATGCCATATTTTAATTATTGGTCATTTATTATTTCAATTTCTAATTAATCCCTAAGTAGGTTCAATGTTGAGAGGTCATATCTGGTCCCTAATTCAGTACCTACTGCTAACCTAACCCCATCACATGATTAGTACTGTTTAGTTTCAAAATGTTTATATCTTTTAATTAAGATAGTTCTTCAATTATAAGTTGAATTTTGTTATAATTTATAGTCCTTGATTTGATGTCTACTCTAATTGTCTTCACTGGAAGTGGACGTAGAGAATAAAACATGCAAGATAACATCATCGTACCATTCAAATTAATATATGTTTACATGGTAGTTGCAAGTTTAACAAAGTCTCATATAATGCAACGTGTACAAAATTTCGTGTACAAAATTTCGTACATATCGTCGGACATTTAAAAAAAAAAAATCTCATCGCTCTACAACATCGGCAAACACTCATCCCTCCTTGACACTTCTTGTGTGTATTGTAGTCTATTCCTCATGTGTCCTAGTCCTAGTGCTAGAGTCCTTTGGTCTGCAAGCTCCATTGGTTTTAGAGTGGAAGACCATCTCACTATTATCCATTGCCGCGGAGTTCGAGCACTTCACCAAACATCGATCCATTCTATGGTGATTGTTGAAGGCACGGCATGCTTTGATGTTCAGAAATGAACCCATCAACATTAGCTGTGTACTTTATCAAACCATACAGCTGTATGGATCCCCTACACTGTCAACTATCTCCCACCTCACCTTCCTGCAAAGACCTTGCTCTATACACTGCTAACAATATAAGATGTATGGTGGACACCAGTGTCACATTTCGGTTTCGTAGAACCGAAAAATTGCCACCGAACATGATATCGTACAAGCCTAAATTATATTATATTTGTCTAAGATATAGATGTTTACATTGGATATTTAATCTCAAAACAATATTATTGAAGCGAAAAGTAAGCCTATAATTGAAATCACACCAGGATATTAAAAATGATATCTTTATTTGATAACTGCAGGAGTACGTACAAAGGCTCTCAATGGTCAATTGAATTATGCCAACTTGGCTTACAACTTACGATCACAACTTAGATTTATATCGTTTTTACATTATGTCCTTTATAACAGAAGGTGATCATTTTTCATAAGCAACACTTCAACTCGTCCAACGATTTCTCGAACGCTACATAAATGTCTAGTCGTTTTTCCACACCTATGGAGGAGGGGTCAGCATAGTGGAAAATCTACCAGTGAGCGGGGCAACTCAACTCACCTAAACCAACACAATATTCATGTGAGCAAACAAATTTATTAAGTGGTCTTTCTATTAGGATTGACAGTCCATTTCAATATTATAAAGTAAAACAGTCACTCCCACTACTAAAATAAGCCAAATTAGCGACGTCCAGATACGTCGCTAATTAAGGAAAATACGTCGCTAAAGGTAATTATCGACGACTTTAGCGACGGAAAATGAAGGTCGCGAAAAAGCTAGTCGCAGATGACAAATTCGTCGCCCTACGTCGCTGTTTGCGACGTCACCACAATGTCGCTGGGTCGTCGCAAATTTGGCGACGGAGGGCGACGAATAGGAACGTCGCCAAATTAGCGACGTTGTGCGACTACGTAGCGACGTCGGACCTTTTTATGTGCTAACATGGCATGCATGCCACGTCAGTAGTTTAGCGACGTATGGCGACCAAATTAGCGACGTTAACTCTATGCCACGTCAACTACTGAGCGACGGACTACGACGGATAGCGACGTGACGGCGCTAATTAGCGACGTCTGTTTACGTCGCTCTACGTCGCAGAACGTCGCTATACGTCGCAGATATTATGAAATTTTTTTTAAAAAAATATGTTTGATATTTTTGTTATGCTGTGTATCTGTGTTTACACAGACACACATCATCACAAAAATACCAAACATATTTTTTAAAAAATTGGACAGCACCTCCTTTGTATATCAGATCATCGCTTATAACCTAGCGTAGGTATATTTGTCATCCCCGTCGCAAATATCACAAAGTAAATATCACAAAGTAAATATCACAATGAAAATACCAACAAAGTAAATATCACAAAGTAAATATCCAACAAACATACATGTCCACAATGGAGGGCAAATAAGAATGAAAATCAGTGTACATAACGGTCAATGGGACCATAGGGCCAACACATACAAAGATGATAAAAAAATATACTGGATCACTGAGGACCCTTGTCGCGCATCTAGGATAGCATGTACTCATACTGCTCCTGTGTGAGCTGTACCGTAGGGGCAGCAGGAGGCAGTACAATGTCTGGAGTCGGCGCCGTCGATGGACCGGGAGGACGTATCTGCTCCAGCTCTCGCAGTCGCTCACAATGCGCACCAAGGGTACTCACCATCATCTGAGTACTCTCCTCAATCGAAGTTTGTACCTGAGTGAGTGAGACAGACATGGTCCTCTGTGATCCCTCCAGCTTGACCTGTCTACGCTCGGTGCGCTGCGTAGACTCGGTGAGCGTGTGCAAGCTGGCAGCTGTAGCCTGCTGCAGACTCATCAGCTCCTGTATAATGTGCTCCACCGTATCAAATCGTCCGGTGATCGTCGGATCATCGTTCTACGGTATGGTGATCAGAAATCTGCTACTGCAACTCGCGATGCAGCTCATCGATCTGACGACCAATATCCTGAGCTCGTGATGACGCCTGCGAAGCTGGAGACTGCGCACTGACAGAGGGGACCCGGGATGACTCTGAAGCCAAATAGGCACCGTAGGATCCCGTACCGTAGTACGTACCCTTCTGAAGACCGCCAACGGCAGTCATCCAGAGGTCGTCCTGTAACGCCCCAGTCCCAAAATACGTAGGACTAGAATACGTATACATGCCAGCTACGCATCGAGAGGACTCTAGCCCAGCTCGAATACGTATAAGCTGTCTGGTTATTCTAGATTAACTATATCTCAATCCACATAATAATGATAAGTATGACGAATCAAGTGCAGTAAGGCTGATCATGCCATGATACACTGATTCTAGAATAGATAAATATGTTGGAGTGGATCCCCAATAACACATTTATCATGAACAAGCTAGAGAAAAATAGAAGCTTGAACAAGACTAGGCTATAATGTAGCAAGAATCAAATATAGGACAAAATCTAATCACGAAAGAGAAAGATAAAACATCAAGTAAATATACCTGCAGTCTCGGTGTAGAAATCATCCTCCATCGGTATACCATACCTTCATCTAATACCTGAAGAGATCACCAGGTCCTCAGAGGACTAGCAAGACACATAATATATATGTCTACTGTACAGTAAATAACATGCGAGAAAATAGAAAATGGTACGAGGAACAATGTAAGACAAAAGAATAAGCATAAATGGCATACCGTCAAAGATAGTGCTATCAAGCGTGACTAATAGTAAGTCAGGGTAACCGCAGCCCGATGGGAGCTCACAGTCCTATAGTCAGTAGCCGATGGAGAATCTCTAACTATAGTAAGGCTCATTCGCACTCGATGGGAGCTCACGAACGAGGTGGTCAGGTATAGTCACGTCTAATAACAGGTCAGGGTCAAGTTAAACGATCATGACCGGGTCAAGTCAATCAAGTACCAAAATTCAGACTAAGGTCAAGTCCAAGTCAAACAGGTCAGGAGAAACATGGCACAGGCATATCAATACTATCACTAGACATGAACAAGATAGGAAAGATAGAACAAGTAGTATAGAAAGAAAAATCAAAATCTACGTGCACGTGTAACTAGAAAGAATCATGAGAGAAAATAAGAGAGATATGTAACAAAGCAAGAAATACTAAAAATATAGGAAAGCATGTAAATACTGTAGATTTGTCAAGGTGTACTTGCCTGGGTCGTGAACACTGTAGTAACGAAGATCAGACAGGAAAGTAGGTGGAACAACGACTGCCGAGGAATTAAGGTCCAAACAAACGTCTTCGGATACTAAAAATAGTCTATTATCTAATTATAAATAATATTGTACCTATTAGATTTATTTAGTTAGGAGATGTTATAGATCTTTGTATCAGCTTTCCGAAAAACTAAACGGATCGCATTTTTGTTTCCGAAATCTCCAGGAATCGCAAAAATATCGAAACATGTTTATTTTTTGGGAATCTAATACTCAAATTTTTTTACAGAAATCTACAGAACAAATTTTGTCTATTAAAATATTTATTTGAAACCTTACCTCGATACGCTTCCAACAAAAAAACTGTAATGCGTTTCGAGTCCCGAGTTAGGAGATATGGCCCTTCTAAGTTGCTTTGTCGGGTAAAAAACGTGGCTGACTTTTCTATCAAATTTGAAGAATATTTTTGGACGAAAAAGAGAAGGTGTGCATAATTTTTAATATAAAAATTATGAGATACTCATATATTTATATATATATAATTAAGATAGATATGTACTATTTAATTTAAGTATGATTAGATTGGACATGTTAGAATAAGATAATCTGGATAGTAGTAGGATTACCAATAAGGCTAAATTTGGAATATAATTTATTTAAATATTATAATCAATGTCATTATTGAATGAGGCTTAATTTAAAATCTATGTGCTGCTATTAGATAATAAGCATATAAGGTTTAAATATTAAATTTAGATTTAATTAAAATACAAAAAAGATTTGCATGGAGGGTTTCCTAATATGGAACTAGTTAGATTTCTAAATATAAATGTAATCTAAATCTGAATAAATATTAAATATATATGGTTATTAATATATATTAATGCCTAACATGCCTACATAGGTTTGGGTTGGACTTTGGATCAAATATAAACTAATGCCAACAAGGATTACACTAGGATTACAAGTAGACACTTCCTATAAATAGAAACTTTCCAAAATTGAAAACATATTAATATTAATAAGATAATATACAATATATATATATATATATATATATATATATATATATATATATATATATATATATATATATATATATATATATATATATATATATATATATATATATCAACATGAAGTTATTTGAGAGTACTACATGTCTATTTAGATTTGGATTTGGTTCGGGTCAAGTCAGGACTAAATTGGTACAACCGGGTCTCCTAGAAAGTCAATAATCTAATAATAAATCATCGGTGGGGGTTAAGTCACAATTGTATCTGATTTTCCTACTTGGAACATAGCTATGGCCGGGTCTTCCCTAGCATGGCTAATATACTAGTCAAAGCACACAACTACACTAACCGTACCAAAATTTCTAGTCGCTATGCATCTTAGAATTTAACCATTTCTAAGGCAATATCTATATAAAATATTAGGCTATTACAAATATAATCATATATATATATGCAAAATTGTATATAAATCTATTTGGATGTATAACATCCCAAAATAAATATCAAAATAATTATACTAAGTCATAGCAACCTATCATGGCTCTATAAGTGGGGTTGGCTAGGTTAGGGTCCAAATATATTTTCTAGTCAAGTCAAACTCGAAAAGTCAACTAATGAGTCTCTTGTGCCATTCGAAATTAAATAGCACATATTGAGTGGCACACCCTTAGCATGTGTGTCGTAGACTCAAAATGGGTCAAAACCATATATCCGGTCAAATGGTTTTGATCTATATCGAGTTCCGAACTCACATGGGAAGCTAGGTATGGAATTATGGTAAATATCTAATTTCCTAAATTTGACTCGAAGTTGCGCGAAGTCAAAAGGATGCTAGGGAACAAATTCGGATGGGACATGATATATCAAATTGAATGTCATCATGTCTACTACAAAACTCATAAAGGACGTTTTGAGAGATGGGCATGTCTTGTGCTCCAACAATCAAAGACATAAAAAGTACATATAAAATCCTAATTAAATATACAATATAACCTAATAATTAGAAATACTATAAAATAAAATAAAAATAATTTTCAAAAATCAGGGTCCTCACAATCTACCCACCTTAAAAGAATTTCGTCATCGAAATTAAATAAGGACACTTAGTAACGAAAAACCGCGCTAGTGTTACTAGGAATAGTTTAAGGGATACGCTAGGTCACTACAGTGTCTCCTAATAAGTCAAATAATAATCAAGCCTAAACAATTTGGTTTTGCAATATCTATATCGTAAAACTATAGATGGTTATCTTTACTCGCTCTTCTTGGTTTTGGCGGTCTTGCAACGATCATGTTGAAGGCTTGTCCCTCCTCACCATACTAGTATCACAATTATATGAGTCTTTTTTTCCTAACCAAGCTAAGTGGTACCTACTAATCTGCTTAATCCTCACTTTAAACTAACACGGTATAATAGTAAATGGGTTAGGTTAGACTGTCTACTTTACTCTTGTAGAGGGCCAATCATTACACTAAAACTACCATCCTTTTGTCTATCGAGTGACTGCCATAAGGACCTAACTTAGTACGATCATCTATTTATTTCTATATTAAGGACATCTACCTACCTTTGGTTAAACTATCCACATGATGCCCTATGGCCTATGGCATCTCTAATCCCCATTATCTATCAAGCAATCACAATACAATAAGCAGACTAACTTACACTATAACTTAAGAATTTCTGATAAATCCTATATAGCATGATTATTCGTCACTCCGAAATTAGAAAGGACGAGAAGCAATGATACGAGAAAGCAAAGGAAGAGTAATCGAGAGACATCACATTTATATGATAGACATCACATTTTTTTGAAAAATCTCATAGTCACAGATAAAAGTGTCTCTAAAGTGTCACAGATTTATATGATAAAAGTGTCACTAAAGTGTCAAATATGATGATAAAATAAACGTACAGATTTAATCCTCTTTTGAAAATTCATCTAGTTCGTTTAGCTCATCTTCTTCTTCGTCCTCCTCTACATCTTCATTTTCATCTGCATCTTCCTCTTCAGATAATTCTACTTCTTCTACACAATTAGATGTGTAATAAAGAACTTCCTTCGTGTCCACTTCTATAATATTTGTTACAAGAGGTAGTTCATCCTCCTGATAAGCTATATCGTCAACCTCAAAGGTATTTCTAGCTTTAGTCTTGCATACTGCCCACCAGTCTGACCTTGTTGTTTTCCGTTTAGGATAACTTGTGAAGTACATGAGCTGAGTCTGACTTGATGTGACAAATGGTTCATAGGCTTGATATCGACGCTGATAGTTTATATCCACAAGACCGTGTTTGTCTACTTTCCAACCTTGACCTTCAATCGGATCGAACCAATCACACCTGAATAACACAATCTTAGCAGGCTCTATTCTATAACTATATGTCAGCTCCATAATCTCCCATAGGACGCCATAGAAATCGTTGTCCGTATCAACATCTTTGTAGTTCGAAGATCTGATACACAAACAGCTATTTTTGCTGGAATCGAGATCCACAAAGTTGTTTCTGATCGAACAAGTTGTTGACTTGAACCTAAACCCATTAACACAGTAGCTTGGCCATATTTTTACAGCATAAATTGGTCCCTTGGCTAGCATTCTAATAGACTCATTCTTAAGTCTTGCGTATGGACGATCGACCTAAATACCACAAAAAAATAAATTAAGCTCATTCTCAAGTGCATATACAGAAAGGTAATTACAGAGTTCTCAAGTCTTACATATGCACTCAACCATGATGGAAAATAATGCCTCATTTCTTGTTCTAGTTGTTCTTCTGTTATGTGTGGCCTACCTGACCTCACATCATCATTAAATATGCTGAAAACAACATCGTTTAATTAATTTAATAGTATAATAATCAACACTATTAAAATAATGTAGACGTATTAATTACTTATCCCTCCAGCTTCTCTACTTTATCATCGTCGCAGTTGAGTAATACATACACATGAGCAGCCCTTAGCTCATCATCGTTCAGATATCTCTTCTTCATTTTACCCGATGGCTTTCCTAGGGCATTGAATACCTTCAGTATTGTATCATTACATTCATGATCTTCGTCGTCGTTTCTGGAAGCTTTCGTTCTATTAGTTGCAACATGAGGCTTGAAATACATCGAACAAAAGTTTGTAATCTTCTCGAGAACATAGGCTTCACAAATAGAACCCTCGACCCGTGCCTTATTTTTCACCTTTCTTTTTAGGTGATTCAAATATCGCTCGAACGGGTACATCCATCGATATTTGATGGGTCCACCAACACGTGCCTTATAGGATAGATGAATCGACAAATGCTCCATAGAGTCGAAGAATCCAGAAGGAAACACCCTCTCTAGCTTGTACAGTGTTACCGTAATGTCCTTCTCTTGCTTTTCTAGACGATCAACGAGCAATTTCTTAGAACAAAGATCCCTGAAGAATATGCTAAGCTTCGTCAATGGATCCCAAACTGCCTGCGGTAAGAATTCCCGAAATGCAATCGGAATTAACCTCTCCATGAATACGTGACAATCGTGGCTCTTCATACCCGTCAATTTGTTTTCCTTCGGATCGACACATCTTCTCAGATTTGATAAATATCTGTCTGAAAATTTTAGGCCCTGGATCCACCGACAAAGTCTCACTTTATCCTCTTTGTCCAGTGAGAAAATTGACTTCGGCAGGAACTATTTTTCATTCTCCTCTATCAAATGCAATGCAGGGCGTTTGCATATTTGTTCTAAGTCCAACCTGGGCTTGGGATTGTCTTTCATTTTTTCCTTTACGTCCATCACAGTATTAATTATGTTATCAAACACATTCTTCTCAATATGCATGACATCAAGATTATGTCTGATCAGATTAGTACTCCAATATAGCAGACTAGAATATGCTCCTCTTTGTCCAGTTATGATCTCTACCAAATCCATCGCACTTGTACCCAGTTGCAGGATCTTCGATAGCAGTTGGAAAATCTCTAACCTCCTCCTATATCGTGGCTCTGAACCACCTTGGCGGTGGATCACCCTTCTCTACAACGCCGGTACGGAATATATTCCTGTTTCTTCTGAACGGATGATCTTTTGGCAGTAATTGCCGATAACAATAAAAAAAGTACGGTTTTCCTCCGTGTTTCAAGCGGAAAGCCTTAGTACGGTCCATGCAATACGGACATGAGAGACGGCCATGAGTGCTCCATCCAGATAACATTCCATAGGCTGGGAAGTCGTTGATGGTCTACATAAGGTTTGCCTTCATCTAAAAATTCTGCTTCCTGGAAATATCGTACGTGTTAGCGCCTACTTTCCATAACTGATTCAACTCATCTATTAAAGGCTGTAAGTACACATCAATGTTCCTCTTGGAATTGTTCGGACCAGGAATTATAACGGTTAGAAATATGTACTGAGCCTTCATACACATCCAAGGCGGTAGGTTATACGGAGTGACAATCACAGGCCAGCACGAATACTGGGATCCCGAAAGACCATAAGGATTAAAACCGTCAGAAGATAGCCCCAACCTGAAATTACACGGATCTGAAGCAAAATCAGGATACACTCGATCAAAGTGCTTCCACGCTTCTCCATCGGATGGGTGATCCAACACTCCTTCAATCTGTTCTCGTATGTGCCAACTCATATTTTCGACCGTCTCTTTTACCATAAATAATCTTTGCAACTGCGGCGTTAAAGGCAAGTAGTGCATTGAATCGGTCGGTCTTCTTGTACCGGTAGACCTTCCTGTACTAGTTTTCTTATAGCGATCAGCACCATAAAATCTGTACACATCTGCGTCCTTGTCGTCTTTATAGTACAACATGCACCCATTGCGATAAGAATCAATTTTCTCGTATCCCATCCAGAGCGATCTCACCATCCTCTTAGACCGATAGAAGTCTTTAGGTAACTTAGCACCCGCTAGCAAGATCTCTATAATCAACTCCAACACTCGGTTGTAGCATTCTTGCGACATGTTAAAATCTGACTTAATGCTCAACAGTCTTGTAACCACCTCCAACGGTGAATGATCCTCACAACCAGGATACAATAGAGTCCTTACATTCTCTAGCAACTCCATGAACTTTACAACATCGACATTCGGTGCCTCCTCAGCTGCATCATGAACGAAACTAGGCTCCGCAGCATCAAAAACCATGTTCACGCACCCGTTGTCGTATGCATGATTATCTGAAACAAAATTAGGTCCCGTATGCATATACGGCTCAACATAAGGCTCCGGCTCTGATGCTAAAGACACAAGTTCTTCGTGTTCGGTCCACGGATAGTAATTAGGCGTGAAACCCCTCGAGTACAAATAATATGTCACTTCTACTTCTGGATAATATTTCACGTTATGATATTTCACACACGGACACTTAATTTTGGTGCCGTCCATGTACTGAGGGAACGCCTTAGCAAACTGCAGGAACTACTCTACTCCCGCTATGTATTTATTCCGCATACCACACATATCATCAGGACGATGATTGTACATCCATGAACGATTTCGCAAGTAGTAATTTTTATCCATTTAGAAATAATTCTGCAAAGATGGACACACATTATCCAATAGGCACAAATTCGTATATTATGTCTTATTATGGGACACACATTAGTAGCGGACAGTTACTAATAACCATGCTATATCGTACATAAGTTCTTGTGCATCCAACGTGTACACATACGCTATCGATTCTTACTGATGCCAATCTCATTCAGACACACTAGATTCGTTTCGATATCGCCAGGGTCAAGTTGAAAATTGCCTTAATATCAATTTTTAAGACTTGAATATAATGTCACCTACAATCGATATCTCATTCAGACACACTAGATTCGTTTCGATATCGCAAGACCATATATATATAATGTCACCTATAACCGATATCTAAGACCCCATGACAAAGTCAAAAATATTATTGACAAGACTTGAATATAATATCAACTAATTACACCACAACTAGTACTAAATAAGTCTCCTAGTATGATATAGAGGTAAATAAATAGTATACTAGATTGACTGGCACTCGACTGAACACCCTCTGGACACATACTCAAGCCTATACTACACACTCACACACCACTCTACTATACTCACATAGACACACATAAATGTTACCTTATTTTATATATATATATATATATATATATATATATATATATATATATATATATATATATATATACCTTAATATTACACACACTTACACACTCTCAAACACTACACAAACCTATAGCTAATGCATACACACACTAATATCTATATCCCCATATACATTTAGTATCACACACTAATCAATTACTCTCAACACACACACACACACACACACACACACACACACACACACACACACACACACACATGTTTAGCTATATTTACCTTATAACTTAGTATCTTGAGATACCCAATCCTTACCTACACTTGGCAATTACAATAATTCTCTCTCTAATACTAGCTAATGATCTACAATGTACTCCATCCCCGATCGGGTTTAAATTTTTATCCCCATCTTCGTCCCCGTTTAACAACGTACTCATGTATCCGAGCATAATAATGGGTACAAGCACCTACCCTCTAAGCCTATTTGTTAGTACACAAGCCTTTGATGTCCTGATACCAACTTATCCACTCTGGTTCGAGCCCATACCTAAACACCCATCTACTCTATGACTGTAAATCACTCCTTACTAACTGTCTGCTGCAAATATATCAAATTAGATACTATCATGTACTTTAAAACATTATGCATAAGCCTGCTCTAGTGCCTAATATCCTGAGGCTTAACTAGTCCCTAGGCATTACCAGGTATCAGAGTCCCATATGAGGTTCCTAACTAGAACTGGGAACATCACCATGGCCAACTTTTCTACAAGTGAACACTTATACAAAGGAATGAATTAAATCCTACTTATCCCTCAAATTGCTACAGACCCTTCTGCTCACAGGCACCTATTTACAGGTCTGCTAGTACATAGCCCCAAGTCATGTGCACTCTTGCACTGACTTGGTATCAGCACTCTCTGGTACCAATTGCTACCTAGATATGCTAGTCAAATATGATATCTAGGTGAAAACCTTATAACATAACATGGACACTCTTGCATTGACTTGGTATCAGTTCGAATATAAAGGGAAGTTTACCTATTATTGTCTAATGGGTATCAAAGAGGAGTTCATGCCTAACATGCCTTCGAAATCCCCACCTGGTTTGCACTAGTCTGTGGCCTTCCTATGTGCAGAGTAGGTACATGCTCGGATACATGAGCTTTGTTATTACTGTTATCAGGGATTTTGTTTAATCCTCATTTTCGTCCCCATCCCTGTTTCTAATCCCCAAACCCGTCCCCATCGGAGAAAAAAATTCGGGTCCCCGTCAGGTTCGGAAGAAGTTGCCATCCCTACTCAAACACACACAATAACTGTGTGTGTGTCCATGTGTGTGTGTGAGTCTGTGTGTCCGTGTGTGTGTGTGTGTGTCTGTGTATGTGTGTGTGGGGGGGAGAAAAGGACTAGGAGTTAGGTTAGGGTTTACCGGAGAGGAGGAGTAGCTCGGATTGGGGGAGGAGGAGCTCGAGGAGGAGGAGCTCGACGGGGGGGGGGGGGTAGGGGTCGCCGAGGGGGAAGGGAGTCGCCGGGGGGGGGAGGGAGTCGCCGGGGGGGTGTCGTCGAGGGTGGGGGAGGAGTTGCCGAGAGCTCGAGGAAAACTGAAAATTATGAAATTTTCGAGTGAGGGGGAAAAAGGAAACAGTACTGTGCCCTAAGTAAAAAAATTAGCGACGTCAACAGTCGACGTCGCTAAACGTCGCAACTATTTTAATATATGGTGACATATTTTAATAATATGTCGCTAAACGTCGCTATTTCGAGACGTATTTTATCTACTGTCGCTGAACGTCACTATGCAGCGACGTTTTGCGATGTCAATAGAAGGGATTCGCTATATTACATATTTAGCGACGATATTTTATTCCGTCACTAAACAACGTCGCTAATATAGCATATTTTAGTAGTGTCCCCATTTTCGGTATACGTATTTTTTTTGCATTGTTCCTGTATATGGTATATGGTATCGGTTACATGTGTACCTGTATCCTGTATTTGCACCTGATCATGGTGTGGAACAGTGTCTTATCGCAAAATATTATGTCACCCCTTGTCTGGTTTTAGTCATGGTTCACTGTTTTGATAATGGAATACTGCAGAACCATGTTGTGATCCAGATTTTATTTATTTAATTATGATTATGTAGCATGTAGAATGACATGTGGACTTGGGTTAGCACATATTAGGGTTAGGATTTAGTGGAGCAACCCCCACCCATCTAAATACTCTCTTCCTCTCTCTCCTCATTATTGCCATTTATTTTTCTCAACCAACCCATAGGCAAGTACATCTTGCACTAATAGAGAGACCAACATTGCTTATTTTATTTCTCCGATTTCTTTTACTTATTTATAGTCTATATTATGCATCATTACATTCTCTACAAGTTTAGTTCTTGTTGTTTTCAGTATTAATGGCTATTTTGGAGTAGGTCTAAAATTTCAAAAATAGGATTTTATATGATTTGAGGGAATGATATAGTAAAACTTCTTATTTCCAAAAATAGTTGTTCCATGTTGTACAGAATTCAATTTCGTACAGTTTTAGCTTATTATTTTGACGAATTTCAAGTCTTGGAGAGGAAATTATGGCCATGGTAAGTTTTTGGTTCTTCCATAAACAAACTTGCTATTTGGAACGACAACCCTCATGCACGCAAACGACTATGGAATAGAAATGGCA
>JANAVB010031019.1:1163879-1206379 GCA_029216955.1 Iris pallida | reverse complement strand
ACTCAAGTCAAAGAATCAAAGGTCAGCAGACTTACTCAAGAGTATGAGGTGTTCAAGATGAAGCCCAATGAAACAATTACTCAGATGTTCGAAAGATTCTTGGATATTGTAAATTCTTTGTCCTCCGTAGGCAAAGATTACAGTAACCATGAAAAGATTCGCAAACTCCTGCGAGCACTTACCAAGAACTGGATTCGAAAGGCTACTGCGATCATTGAAGGGAACGACCTCACAACTATGTCCCTCGAAGTACTCATGGGTAAGCTACTCCTTCATGAACTGGAGCTACAAGATTTTGAAGAGCCTGTACCAAAGGAGAAGACGATCGCTTTCAAGGCTCAGCACAGAAAAGCTGCTGAAGGTGATTCAGACAGCAGTGAATCTGATGCTGAAGATCAAGCACTCCTAGCAAGGAAATTCAAAAGATTCATGAGATATGAGAAGAAAGCCAAAGAAAACAATAGCAGCAACAACTGGTATCAAGATGATGCTGTCTTCTATGGCTGCAAGAAGAAGGGACACATGAAGAAGGATTGTCCTACAAACTCAACATCAAGCAAGAAGAGCAACATGTATGAAAAAGGGAACCTGAAGAGATCAACATCTCGGAGATATGCCAACACCAGCATATGGCATGAAAGTAAAGCCAGCGATTCAGAAGATGAACAATCAGAAGACGCTACAAACATATGCCTTATGGCATCCGATCAGGTACCTACTGAACCTGTAGTTGATACATATGATGACTTTACCTTTGAGCAATTAGGAGATGCCTTCAGTGAACTAATAAGTGATTACAGAAAACTGCGTAGGAAATATCAGACCTCTAAGAAGGTACTCAAAGAGTACAAAGAAGAAATAGGAAGACTTACCGACCTACTAGCTGAGGTTAGAAATAATATTAGTGAGTCTAGTGAGCTTTCCTCTATTAAGCTCTTATTACACGAGACTACCAAGTTATCTAAAGAGAAAGACAAGGTTATTGACCAACTGAAAGAAGAACTTTCTAAAGAGAAGAAAAGTCTTCAAAGTGCACAAATCAGAATGGAAACACTCACTTCTGATTATACTAAGTTGTATGACACTTCCAAAAGATTGGAAATTAGGTTAGGAAAATAGCCTGAGACTGCTGCTTCCTACCCTAACACGTGTCACTTACCGAAAAATCGGAACATTTCCAAGCCAAACACTGTCAGACCTAACCCTATCAAACCTTTACCCCAAAAGGTTAAGCCCAAACAAGATTATAGGTATGCTTTCTTCTATACTAGAAAACCTAAACCTACCAACCGCGCACATCACTCAGCTTTCAACACTAAACATGCACAATGTCATTATTGTGGCCTTATTGGTCATATTTTATCTGCATGTAGAATCAGAAAGCTTATTGATTTAAATATTTATGCATGGATACCAAAAGCTAACAATTCAGGACCCTACAAGAAATGGGTACCAAAAGTTTTATCTGCAAACTGTTTTGTAGGTGGAACACCTTTTACATGCTAAAAGCAAATGGATCCTCGACAGCGGTTGTTCACGGCATATGACCGGTGATGCTACATTATTTGCAACACTGTCTTCCTTCGGTAATAACTTGAAAGGGTCCCCGCCGTCCGGGACCACTCCCGCAGCCGCCAACTCCGGCGACCAGCGCTCCCCGAGCGCCCTTTGGCCCTAGCTTCGCCCCGACAGCGTGCCTAGCGCTGCTCTGGCCGAGTACCCTGCTGTTCTCCCTGTCGTGCCCTATATTCTGGAATTCCGGTGTTTCGTCGTCGACGTCGCTGATTTCAGCCCTAATTCGGGAACGTCGCTGCTGGACTTCTATTTCTATTCTTTTATTATATCATCTGAGCGCTCTAGCCGAGCATTTCGAGGTATAAATTCTCTGCCCCGTTGCATTTATTTCGGTAGTCGATGATGATAACGGTCCCCGGTTTCCCCTCGAAAATCCGGTTTAGCTACGTGGTAGTTCGGTTAGCTACGTTAGCATTTTGTGATGATTGTCTGCTGAGATTTTTATGATGTTGGTTTGATTTCGAAATTCCCGAGTATTTCGGGAAGGTTCTGTTGGTTTCGGAAACAATTTCTGTGGTTATATTTCGGTATAAATGGGTTATTCTTTGGTTGGAACAATTGCAGGATTTCGTTGTTGGTGCATTTCCCAGTTTTGGGTTGTCCCGAAATAGAGGAAATGCTGCCCAAATTTTTACAAAACTTTATCTTTTTGGATTTCAAATTGGTTTTCAAAAATGTTTTTAAAACTGATTTTCGGGCGACGACCGTACCGGTCTGTGGGCCCTAGCAAAATGCAAACGCACCGGTCCGACCGGGCGTTGAGGTATTAGCTAGATGTGACGATGGACCAAGTCTGAGACTCCAAACTTTTGATTTAAATTACTTTATTTAATGTTTAAATTAATTATTATAGATAATTGGTTACTGCACATTTTATTTAGGAACTAAACGTTTTCTCTTATTTTATGTAAAAATTGTAAAAAGGGCATAAGCCCATAACTCTAGGTTGATTAGCTGTGCCCCTGTATTGCATAGTGTAAGTTTTATTTCTTTCTGGGTGGTTGATGTTGATTCTTTTGGGTGGTTTTGGATTGGACGTGTAACCCGTAGTTAGAACGTAATCATTTCTCGTATATAATTAATTAAGAATTACCAAGTAAAATAAATAGATAAAATATTAGTAAGATAACTAGTTCATGATTTGGCACTGGAAGAAACTATTTTCATAGATATACTACAAAAGCACAAAGTTTTCCAAAGATAATTGGTTCTTGTTATTATTTCCCTAATAATCAAATTAACTGGTTTAATCAACGCACGTAGCTTGCGACGTAAACGTTAGCTGTAGCTTAATAACAACTTAAAACCTGACTAGGACTTGTTACTAGAGATTGCAACTAGCACACTTAGTATGGCTATACAACGGATCTAAGTCGAGTTCTCAACTGTAGGAACTCGAAGACATACCTGATGTTCCTCCTCGGTATCAACTCGTCTTTCCAGTCATTCAATACAAGGCAAGTTTCGGATTATGTATTCTTGTATTTTACTTAGTAAAGTTAAGCTGCATGTTAAACCACACTGCTGACACGGAACTCTATCTTGGGGTTCAACTACTGATTGATACTGTTACTGATTGTAGGACTGGGGGAATAGTGTAGGCATTTATGACCAAAGCCCTTATGACATAACTGTATTAGCTTACCCCTCTTACACACGGGGATAAGCCATATCGTATCGCTATGATACTACTGCTCAACCCAAGCCGGTCATAGACGTTTGCATATTTAAAACACACTGAACTGTTTTAAACTGCTGAAAAATATTATTTCAAACTGTTTACCCTGCACTTTCCAATTATTATTTAAGATATGAGATGCATATTTCGTTCTTGCTCCCTCCTGACTGGAGACAACATTTTTAGGTAACACTGAGGATGATGAGCTATATTATGATAGCTATTATGACCCGGTTCTCTATCCTGCGACGATACCGGAGCCATCTCTGGAGGACGCTGATCCAGGGACTACTGAACCAGATGTTTAGATAGTCTTTTCTTTCTGCATTTTTCTTCTTTATTTGGATCTTGTAGTTTTATTTCAACATTTCCTTTCCAGTTGTACTTCAAAATATTTTATAAAGTTTCAATTTCCGAATATAACAGTTGTGACAAATGTACTTGTGTTGTTGTGAATACCTGCAATGGAACAGCTTACTGCCGCCGTCTCACCACGATGCAGGCTGGGCATGGTCCGGTTCGACCCATTAACTTGGGATCGGGTCGTGACAGTATATCATTGGTATCGGTGATATTGGTAAGTCTCCCTATCCTGTGATTAAGGATGTCTGTCTGGTTACCGAGTTGAAACATAATCTACTCAGCGTAAGTCATTTAGCTGATCATGGTTATGGCATCAACTTTGGCAAAGACAAATGTACTATAGTTGATAGCTCAACTGGTAGTACTATCTTTGAAGGTATCAGGGAAGACAACATATATGTTTTCTATTTGTTGGAAGAAACTAACATTTCAAGTAGATGCTTAATGGCTAAAAGTGATAAGAGTCATCTGTGGCATATGGGACTCGGTCACGCAAATAAGGACACAATCTCAAGATTATCCACAAAGAAGCTAGTACGCGGTTTTACCGGACAGAACATTCAAGAAGGATTCGGTATGCAGTCAATGTGAAAAGAACAAAGCTACCAGATCCACATTCAAGTCAGTAAACGCAGTATGTACTACTAGACCTCTACAATTGCTTCATATGGACTTATTTGGTCCTAGTAGAGTTGCTAGCCTCGGAGGTAAACTTTATGCTTTTGTAATTGTAGATGATTACTCTAGATACACGTGGGTATACTTCTTGACACGCAAGAATGATGCATTGTCAGAATTTGTCGCCTTTTGCAAGAAAGTACAAAATAAAAAAGGTTACATGATCACTCGTATTAGAAGCGATCATGGTGGCGAATTCGAAAATGCAGAGTTTGAGAAATTTTGTGACACACACGATTTTGTAGGAACGAAATAGTAAAGCGTAATACTCTAGAGGGGGGGTGAATAGAGTTGGCAGCGGAAAAATGCTAATTAAAAATGTTAGCAGCACAATCACAGAATATTAATCACAACTAAAATAATGTTAAAAGCAAAGTTGAGAGAGCAAATGCAAAGACAGCGATGTATACTGGTATCCTTCTGTTGAGGACTAATCCAGTCGGTAGAACTCTTGCTACCAGTTGAATCCACTATTGGAAAAACTGCAAGTTTTCTTACGAAGTCCTTACAACTTCTACAACGCCAGCTTTGATACGAAGAACTCGTCCAACTTCAAATATAAAGAGGTATTCTTCAATCAAGCCTTCTGATTACAATCTCTCAGAAACTTTTAGACCGTACCGCACTGGCAAATTGACTAGAGGATTGTAACTGGCTTGGGATCTGAAATTGAAAGCTCTAGAAAAACTCTTTGGAAGACTGAAAGCTTTAGATAGAGAGAAGATTGAAAGTGAATGAGTGAATTGAAATGATCAAAATCCTTCTCTATTTATAGGAGTTCCAAAGGCAGACTTCTGTCAGAATTCGGACAGAATTCGGGCAGAACTCTTTGAGCAAATCTCGGTCAAATCCGCAACTGCAGGAGGACCAAGTTCCAAAGATTCAAAATCACAACGGTCACCAACCGAACTCTGGTCGAACTCTGGCCGAACTCGGTCCGAGTTCTGTCAGGGTTAAGTCAGGGTTTAGTTAGGGTTTTTGAAAAAGCTTTTGGTGATTTTTGAAAACCTTTTTTGAAAATCTTTTTGTAAACCTTTTTGTAAGGTCATTAAAAACATTTTGAACTCATTTGAGGGTAGCCTATTTGCCAGTACGACTCGATGTACAACATATTCCTAGACTCAAATAAAATAAAAAATACATTACATAAGAAATTACAGACTCGAGTAGGCAAACAGATCTTCGGTCTTGAATGAAGTAGATAGCCAATCTTGATCATGTCCAAGAATCCGAGATGTCCCGACTAGCTTCGTATATCTAGACAGAGTTTGATCAATTATTAAAATCAGGTTGACCATATGACCAATGGGCCAACAATCTCCCCCATTTTGATAATTGACAAACTATGAATGATATAACATTAAGCTAAGCTTGTTCAAAAATATCAAAAAGTAGAAATTGTTCATATCCTGTATTATCTCAAAAGAAATGTTAGTTCTTTAATTTTCTCCCCCTTTGTCACTTAGCAAAATAATTGCAAAAAGAGAAGGCTCCCCCGCAATCAATGCATAAGTAACAAGTAGTGAGAAAACATAAAAAGAATGAGAAACACATTACAGCATGTATTGTTTCTACAGATTATCATTACAGGCATGTATTGTTTCAAGAACCAAAAAAAAAAACTCAGACATGCTATTTCACATGCAGTTTGTAATGAAGAAGCAGTATAAAGAGATTGTGCTAAAAACAAAGTGCTGAAATAAACTGAAAAGCCATAACTGAAACATCATAAACATGTCCATAAAAGATAATAGAACTGAATCAAGCTACAAAGTGCTGATAATAACTAGAAAGTACTGATAAAATAAATACTGATAAAAACTTGGAATGTTGGAGCATTTCCAAGTATACAATAGAATGTCACTAAAAAATCAAATCTCCTCATCACTATCCTCGTTATCATCAATATCAGCTCGACCAGCATGTCCTGAAGGACCAGCACCAGAAGTACCAGCGCAAGAAGGATGAGTAGGGGCGCCAGCATAGAACTCACCAACGTAGTCACGAGGTGCACGATACCAATCATAGGCGTTACCTGGCTGGAAGTAGGCATGGACAGCCTCATCCTCACAGCGGTAACCCAAAAAAGCTGGATCTCGAGGGATGGAACCGGCTGAATGACCAGTCTGAGCGAAACGAAGATCAGCCAAGGAGTTTGCCATCGCCTGATGACGGGTGACGTCGCAGAACTCACGCTCGCGAGCCATGTCCGTCATCGAGACGTGCAAAGCAGATAAATGCTGATGGATGCCCTCAAATGTCAAGGCATACTGATGAGGTGGTGGAGGAGGTGCAGTAGGAGGAGCTGGAGGTAGAGCTGTAGCAGTCATGCTACGACAAGATAACTGAAAAAACTTGGGCTCAGGGTCCTGAGTACAAGTCGACAGATCAATATCGAAGCGCTGAAAGATGCGTAGAAGAATCATCGCGTAAGAGAGATTTCTATCTCTTGCACGACAACGTCCCATCATCTAAATCATGGTCTTAGGGGCAGAAAATAGAATCCCCTTAAGAATGTGGTACATGGCGGACAACTCAAAAGAAGTTACATCATCCTTTGAAGTAGATTTTGGAAGAATAGTGGAATAGATGATGCGATGCAATTCATAGTTAAACAAGTTCAGGTTGTTAGCCTTGAACTTTCCAGAGCGTACTCTATCAGGTGCACAGAGTTCCACTTTGAAACTTGCGAGTGTCGTGTCTTCGGGAAAGTCAAAATCAGTGATATCGACTAGCAGTTCACCTTCATTCGGGATACCAAGAATCTCCGCTAAGAGGCTATCATCGAAATTGATATCAATACCTCCAACACGTATGGTCACATCGAAAGTGTCTAATATGAGATTGTAATAGAATAATCTAATGGCATTAGTTGCTATAGGGAAGCAAATTTTAACAAATAAGTGTAACCCTAATGCCTCAAACAAATGACGATGTTCAGGAAATACAGTCCACTTGACTGGAGCGCCTGTGCATATGGATCGCATAGAAAAATCACCATACCACAGTAGGGCTTGGTCGAGGGTTTGAAAGAAAAGCCCGTCGAATGTACCGTCGCTCGTTTGGACCGACGAAAAGAGTGAATCCGTATGTGGATGCGAAGATGACCCTTCCTCACTAGGGGTCATCTTCTTCCTCTTTGATGGATTGAATTTAGGAGCCATATGTGCAAATTGGAATAAAAATGCACTAATTGAAAGGTGGAGAGAGATGGAGTTATACCTCACGAAATCAAGATATGTCGTAGAGAACGACGATCTCCGCACGATTCCAAATTTTGGAGAGATTTCACCTCTTAGATTGGATGGAATAGGGTGGTGAAGAACTAGGGTTTTGATGCTCGGGTCGGCTGCTGCTGCTGTTTGAAATAATTTGGAAGCAATGAAGAAGAAGGGCTGCTCGGGTTCTGTATATATAACTAGACACCCTCAACCGAACTCGGGCCGAATTCGGTCAGAGCTCTGGCCGACTTCGCCTAGGGTTCTATAAAGTTGATTTTTGGCCATTCTTTTTCATTGTCTCATTTCAAATATTTAATTCAAAGATTAGTTATTTTAGCCTTCAATTAACATAATTAATATTATTTTATGATTTAAATGTCGTTACACAGCAACTATCTCAGATTAGCTGTAGGAGTACTGTCCCAGCTGGTGGAGGTTCACCGGAGAACTCTTAAGTACCGCTTTGCTTCAACCGTAGTTGTGGTGACAGACAGACTCTTTATTGGCTTGTCTCTAACACAGTTTTTGCATAATGATATATAATCATAAAACAAAATCAATTAATATTATTGACGTCCAAAATTCCTAATTCTCGACGTAAATAATTGAAACGATCTTCCGCTAGAGGTTTAGTGAAGATGTCAGCTAATTGATTTTCAGTATCTATGTACACAAGGTTTATATCTCCATTTTGATGATGATCTCTAAGAAAATGATGTCGAATCTCGATATGTTTAGTACGAGAGTGAAATACTGGATTCTTAGTCAAATTAATAGTGCTCGTGTTATCACAGAAAATAGGAATATGTGTGTAAAACAAATCATAGTCTTCTAGGGTTTATTTCATCCACAAAATCTGAGCACAACAACGTCCTGCGACGATGTACTCAGCCTCTGTTGTTGATAGGGCTACAAAATTTTACTTTTTACTAAACCAAGAGACTAAAGCTTTGCCTAAGAAATGACATGTGCCACTTGTACTTTTTCTATCAACTTTGCATCCAGCAAAATCTGCATCCGAATAACCAATAAGGTCAAAGGACTTAGTTTTGGGATACCACAAGCCAACAGAAGAAGTGCCTTTAAGGTATCAAAAGATACGCTTAACTGTGGACAGATGTGATTCCTTTGGGTTAGCTTGAAAACGTGCACACAGGCAAACACTTAACATTATATCTGGATGACTAGCAGTTAAATAAAGTAAACTACCAATCATACCTCGATACTTACGTGTGTCGATTGGCTTGCCTTGTTCATCTGAATCAAGCTTTGTTGAAGTTGCCATTGGAGTGCCAATAGGTTTGACATTGTCCAGATCGAACTTCCTTAGCAAGTCTTTTGTGTACTTGGCTTGATTTATGAATGTCCCATTATCAGTTTGTTTGATTTACAATCCGAGAAAGAATTTCAACTCTCCCATCATGCTCATCTCAAACTCATTCTGCATACACTTAGAAAATTCTTGACACAGAGATTCATCAATAGATCCAAATATAATATCATCAACATAGATTTGAATTAAAAGCAGCTTGCCATTAAAAGATTTAATAAACAGTGTAGTGTTAACCTTCCCTTTTGAAAAACCGTTGTCAAGTAAAAAAGTGCTTAGACGATCATACCAAGCACGAGGGGCTTGTTTTAAACCGTATAGAGCTTTCTTCAACTTGAAAACATGATCTGGATTTTTGAAATCCGTAAAACCTGGAGGTTGTGCTACAAAAACTTCTTCTTTTATAAAACTATTTAAAAAAGCACTTTTCATATCCATTTGAAAAAGTTTGAAATCATGAAAATATACAAATGTACATAACATGCGAATGGATTCTAATCTCGCAACTGGGGCATAAGTCTCATCGTAGTCGATACCTTCTTCTTGATTGTATCCTTGAGCTACGAGTCGAGCCTTATTACGAGTCACTAAACCATTCTCATTCAGTTTGTTTCGGAATACCCAACGGGTGCCAATGACCGGATGATCAACAAGCCTGGGAACAAGTTCCCAAACTTGATTCCGTTCAAATTGGTTTAATTCCTCTTGCATAGTATCTATCCAAAAACTATCACTACATGCTTCATCAATAGTTTTGGGTTCTAGCTGTGAAATAAATGCAACACTAGAAACAATATCTCTACAGGATGTACGAGTACTTACTCCCTTGGTAATGTCACCAATTACCAAATCCTTTGGATGATTAGCTGTAAATTTCAACCTTTTCGCTTCATTCTGAAGGTAGCTGGTTCCTGGATCTTCTCTAGGAGGTTCAGCTAGTGCAGAGCTTGGTTGAGAATCAGCTGGAGTTGAGCTTGGTACAGATGTATCTTCGTCATTGTCATCAATTGTCATTTGATTCAATTCATCAAAAGTGACATTGATTGACTCTTCGATGATCATGGTACGTTTGTTGAAGACTCTGTATCCTTTGCTCTTGGCCGCATAACCTAAAAATATACCTTCATCGGCCTTTTCATCAAATTTTCCCAAATTGTCTTTTGTATTAAGAATAAAACATTTACAACCAAAAATTCTAAAGTATGAAACTGAAGGAATTCTATCAAACCATAACTCAAATGGAGTCTTCTTCGATTTGGGTGAAATTAGAACTCTATTGAGAACAAAGCAAGCTGTGTTGACAGCTTCAGCCCAAAAATATTTGGGTAGACTAAACTGGTTTAACATCACTCTGGCCATTTCGGTTAGAGTTCTGTTCTTACGTTCCACAACTCCATTTTGTTGTGGAGTCCTAGGACAGGAGAACTCGTGTATAAAACCGTGTGTGACACAAAATTGCTCAAAATCAGTATTTTCGAATTCGGCACCATGATCGCTTCTAATGCGAGTGATCATGTAACCTTTTTCATTCTGAACTTTCTTACAAAAGGCGACAAATTCGGATAATACATCATTTTTGCGTGTCAAGAAATATACCCACGTGTATCTAGAGAAATCATCTACAATTACGAAAGTATAAAGTTTACCTCCGAGGCTAGCAACTCTGCTAGGACCAAATAAGTCCATATGAAGCAATTATAGAGGTCTAGTAGTACATACTGCATTTACTGATTTGAATGTGGATCTGGTAGCTTTATTTCTTTCACATTGGTTGCATACCGAATCCTTTTTGAATGAAATGTCCGGTAAACCGCGTACTAACTTCTTTGTGGATAATCTTGATATTGTATCCATATTTGCGTGACCGAGTCTCATATGCCACAGATGACTCTCATCACTTTTGGCCATTAAGCATCTACCTGAAATGTTAGTTTCTTCTAACAAATAGAAAACATATATATTGTCTTCCCTGATACCTTCAAAGATAGTACTACCAGTTGAGCTATCAACTATAGTACATTTGTCTTTGCCAAAGCTGATGCCATAACCATGATCATCTAGATGACTTATGCTGAGTAGGTTATGTTTCAACTCGGTAACCAGACAGATATCCTTAATCACAGGATAGAGAGACTTACCAACATCATCGATACCAATAATGTACCCTTTCAAATTATTACCGAAGGAGACATAGCCTTCCTTCTTTTTCTTCGACAGTATTGCAAATAGGGTAGCGTCACCGATCATATGCCGTGAGCAACAGCTGTCGAGGATCCATTTGCTTCTAGCATGTGAAGGATGTTCCACCTGATCGGATGCCATAAAGCATACGTTTGCAGCGTCTTCTGATTATTCGTCTTCTGAGTCGCTGGCTTCACTTTCATGCCATATGCTGGTGTTGGCATACTTCCGTGATGTTGATCTCTTCAGGTTCCCTTTTTTATACCTGTTGCTCTTCTTGCTTGATGATGAGTTTGTGGGACAATCCTTCTTCATGTGTCCCTTCTTCTTGCAACCATAGCAGACAGCATCTTCTTGGTACCAGTTGTTGCTGTTGTTTTTTTTTGACTCTCTTCTCATGTCTCATGAATCTTTTGAACTTCCTTGCTAGAAGTGCTTGATCTTCGGTGTCGGATCCACTGCTGTCTGAGTCATCTTCAGCAGCTTTTCTATGCTAAGCCTTGAGGGCGATAGTCTTCTCCTTTGGTGCAGGCTCTTCAAAATCTTGCAGCTCCAGTTCATGAGTGAGTAGCTTACCCATGAGTACTTCTAGGGACATCGTTGTGAGATCGTTCCCTTCAATGATTGCGGTAGCCTTTGGAATCCAGTTCTTGGTGAGAGCTCGCAGGAGTTTGCGAATCTTTTCATGGTTACTGTAATCTTTGCCTAGGGAGGACAAAGGATTTACAATATCCAAGAACCTCTCGAACATTTGTGTAACTATTTCGTTGGGCTTCATTTTGAATGCTTCGTACTCTTGAGTAAGTCTGCTGACTTTAGATTCCTTGACTTGAGTCGTGCCTTCATGTGTGACTTCGAGTAGCTTCCATACTTCATTAGCCGTTGTGCAGATAGACACCCTGTTAAATTCAGTTCTGTCTAAAGCACAAAAAAGAGCATTAATGGCACCTGCGTCAAGACTGGCCCTTTTTTTCTTCCTCTGTATATCTGCTATGGGGTTTTTCAACCAAAACTCCATCAACATTTATACGAGGTGGCTTCTGATAGCCATCAAGAACAATGAACCATAAATCAAAGTCAAGAGATTTTAAGAAGAAACTCATCCGTGTTTTCTAATATGTATAATTCGTACCATCAAACAGTGGGGGTCTGTTTGTGGCCTGGCCTTCACTTGTGAATTTTACAGTTGCCATGTGTTGTGCTGTGATCTATATAACAGTTAATTAAAAAGAATAAATAATTGTACTATTACCTTTGCTTTACTTGTAACACCCGCTCTGATACCAATTGTAGGAACGAAATAGTAAAGCGGAATACTCTAGAGGGGGGGTGAATAGAGTTGGCAGCGGAAAAATGCTAATTAAAAATGTTAGCAGCACAATCACAGAATATTAATCACAACTAAAATAATGTTAAAAGCAAAGTTGAGAGAGCAAACGCAAAGACAGCGATGTATACTGGTATCCCTCTGTTGAGGACTAATCCAGTCGGTAGAACTCTTGCTACCAGTTGAATCCACTATTGGAAAAACTGCAAGTTTTCTTACGAAGTCCTTGCAACTTCTACAACGCGAGCTTTGATACGAAGAACTCGTCCAACTTCAAATGTGAAGAGGTATTCTTCAATCAAGCCTTCTGATTACAATCTCTCAGAAACTTCTAGACCGTACCGCACTGGCAAATTGACTAGAGGATTGTAACTGGCTTGGGATCTGAAATTGAAAGCTCTAGAAAAACTCTTTGGAAGACTGAAAGCTTTAGATAGAGAGAAGATTGAAAGTGAATGAGTGAATTGAAATGATCGAAATCCTTCTCTATTTATAGGAGTTCCAAAGGCAGACTTCTGTCAGAATTCGGGCAGAATTCGGGCAGAACTCTTTGAGCAAATCTCGATCAAATCCGCAACTGCAGGAGGACCAAGTTCCAAAGATTCAAAATCACAACGACCACCAACCGAACTCTGGCCGAACTCTGGCCGAACTCGGTCCGAGTTCTGTCAGGGTTAAGTCAGGGTTTAGTTAGGGTTTTTGAAAAAGCTTTTGGTGATTTTTGAAAACCTTTTTTGAAAACCTTTTTGTAAACCTTTTTGTAAGGTCATTAAAAATATTTTGAACTCATTTGAGGGATAGTCTATTTGCCAGTACGACTCGGTGTACAACATATTCCTAGACTCAAATAAAATAAAAAACACATTGCATAAGGAATTACAGACTCGAGTAGGCAAACAGATCTTCGGTCTTGAATGAAGTGGATAGCCAATCTTGATCATGTCCAAGAATCCGAGATGTCCCGACTAGCTTCGTATATCCAGACAAAGTTTGATCAATTATTAAAATCAGGTTGACCATATGACCAATGGGCCAACAGATTTTATACACGAGTTCTCCTGCCCTAGGACTCCACAACAAAATAGAGTTGTGGAACGTAAGAACAAAACTCTATCCTAAATGGCCAGAGTAATGTTAAATCAGTTTAGCCTATCCAAATATTTCTGGGCTGAAGCTGTCAATACAGCTTTTTTTGTTCTCAATAGAGTTCTAATTCGACCCAAATCGAAAAAGACTCCATTTGAGTTATGGTTTGATAGAATTCCATCAGTTTCATATTTTAGAATATTTGGTTGTAAATGCTTTATTCTTAATACAAAAGACAATTTGAGAAAGTTTGACGAAAAGGTCGATGAAGGTGTATTTTTAGGTTATGCGGCCAAGAGCAAAGGATACATAGTCTTCAACAAACGAACCATCATCATCGAAGAGTCAATCAACGTCACTTTTGATGAACTGAATCAAATGACTATCGATGATAATGACGAAGATCCAACTGTACCAAGCTTAACAAAAACTGATTCTCAACCAAGCTCGGCACTAGCTGATCCTCCTAGAGAAGATCCAGGAACCAGCTACCTTCAGAATCTGCCGAAAAGATTGAAATTTACGGCTGATCATCCAAAGGATTTGGTAATTGGTGATATTACCAAAGGTGTAAGTACTCGTATATCCAGTAGAGATATTGTTTCTAGTGTTGCATTCATTTCACAGCTAAAACCTAAAACTATTGATGAAGCATGTAGTGATAGTTTTTGGATAGATGCTATGCAAGAGGAATTAAACCAATTTGAACGGAATCAAGTTTGAAAACTTGTTCCCAAGCCTATTCATCATCCGGTCATTGGCACCCGTTGGGTATTCCGAAATAAACTGAATGAGAATGGTTTAGTGACTCGTAATAAGGCTCGACTCGTAGCTCAAGGATACAATCAGGAAGAAGGTATCGACTACGATGAGGCTTATGCCCCAGTTGCGAGATTAGAATCCATTCGCATGTTATGTGCATTTGCATGTTTTCATAATTTTAAATTATTTCAAATGGATTTTAAGAGTACATTTTTAATAGTTTTATAAAAGAAGAAGTTTTTTTAGCACAACCTCCAGGTTTCACAGATTTTAAAAATCCTAATCATGTTTTCAAGTTGAAGAAAGCTTTATACGGTCTGAAACAAGCCCCTCGTGCTTGGTATAATCGTCTAAGCTCTTTCCTACTTGACAACAGTTTTTCAAAAGGCAAGGTTGACACTATACTTTTTATTAAGTCCTTTAATGGTAAGCTTCTCTTAATACAAGTCTATGTCGATAATATTATATTTGGATCTACTGATGAATCTCTGTGTCAAGAATTCTCTAAGTGTATGCAGAATGAGTTTGAGATGAGCATGATAGGAGAGCAGAAATTCTTTCTCGGACTGTAAATCAAACAAACTGACAATGGGACGTTCATAAATCAAGCCAAGTACACAAAAGATTTGCTAAAAAAGTTTGATCTGGACAATGTCAAACTAATTGGCACTCCGATGGCAACTTCAACAAAGCTTGATATTGATGAACAAGGCAAGCCGGTCGACACACGTAAAGATCGAGGTAGGATCGGTAGTTTACTTTATTTAACGGCTAGTCGTCCAGATATTATGTTTAGTGTTTGCCTGTGTGCACGTTTTCAAGCTAATCCAAAGGAATCACATCTGTGCGCAGTTAAGCATATCTTTCGATACCTTAAGGGCACTTCTTCTGTTGGCTTATGGTATCCCAAAACTAAGTCCTTTGACCTTATTGGTTACTCTGATACAGATTTTGCTGGATGCAAAGTTGAAAGAAAAAGTACCAGCGACACATGTCATTTCTTAGGCAAGGATTTAGTCTCATGGTTTAGTAAAAAGCAAAATTATGTAGCCCTATCAACAACAGAGGCTGAGTATATCGCCGCAGGATGTTGTTGTGCTCAGATTTTGTGGATGAAACAAACCTTAGAAGACTATGATTTATTTTATACACATATTCCCATTTTCTGTGATAACACGAGCACTATTAATTTGACTAAGAATCCATTATGTCATTCTCGTACTAAGCATATCGAGATCCGACATCATTTTCTTAGAGATCATCATCAAAATGGAGATATTGACCTTATGTACATAGATACTGAGAATCAATTAGCTGACATTTTCACAAAACTTCTAGCAGAAGATCGTTTCAATTATTTATATCGAGAATTAGGAATTTTGGACGTCAATAATGTTAATTGATTTTATTTTATGATTTTATTTCAATATACAAAAACTGTGTTAGAGACAAGCCAATAAAGAGTCTGTCTGTCACCACAACTACGATTGAAGCGAAGCGGTACTTAAGAGTTCCCCGGTGAACCTCCGCCAGCTGGGACAGTACTCCTACAGCTAATCTGAAACAGTCGCTGTGTAACGAAATTTAATTTATCAAATAACATTAATTATATTATTTTAATATCAAAATTACTAATCTTTGAATTAAATATTTAAAATGAGCCAACGAAAAAGAAAGTGTTTCAAACCAACCCCAGGCGAATTCGGCCAGACTTCGGACCAAATTCGGCCCGAGTTCGGTTGAAGGTATCAGACTATATAACTAGAACCCGAGAGCATTTCTTCTTCATTACTTCTAAACACCATCATCACAGCAACAACAGCCGCGCGAGAGCAGCCCTAACCTTAGTTCTTCACCACCCCTTCTCTTCCAATCCAAGTGGTGAAATCAATCCAAACTTTGGATTCGTACGGAGTTCGTTGTTCTCTATAACATATTCGAATCTCGGGAGGTATAACTCCTTATTTCCCCTCCTTTCAATTTTGTGCTATTTAATTTTATTGCACAAATGGCACCTAAGGGATTTAACCCCTTCAAGAGGAAGAAGACAACCAACCCAAGTGAGGAAGGTTCATCTTCGAATCTACACACAGATTCCCTCTTTTTGCCAGTCCAATCTAGCGATGGCGCATTCGACGGGTTTTACTTTCAAACCCTAGATCAAGCCCTACTGTGGTATGGAGACTTCTCCATGAGATCCATATGCACAGGCGCTCCCATCAAGTGGACTGTGTTTCCAGAACACCGCCCTTTCTTTGAGGCATTATGGTTACAATATTTTGTTAAACTTTGTTTCCCCGTAGCAACTAATGCTATTAGACTGTTCTACTGTAATGTCATATTAAACACGTTTGACGTAAGTACACATGTTGGAGGATTAGATATCAATTTCAATGATGTTGTCTTAGCGAAAATCCTTGGTATTTCTAACGAAGGTGAACCGTTTGTTGATATGACTGAATTTGATTTCCCCGATGGCATGACACTTACTAGTTTCAAAGCGGAACTCTGTTCACCTGATCGAGTTCGTTCTGGAAAGTTTAAGGCAAACAACTTGAACTTGTTTAATTATGAATTGCACCGCATCATCTACTCCACTCTCCTTTCGAAGTCTACTTCAAAGGATGCTGTCACATCTCTTGAACTATCAGCTATGTATCACATTCTTAAAGGGATTCCATTTTCTGCCCCTAAGACCATTATTCAGATGATGAGACGTTGTCGTACAAGAGATAGAAATCTCTCTTATGCGATGATTCTCCCACGCGTCTTTCAGCGTTTCGACATTGATTTATCAACTTGTACTCAAGACCCTGAGCCCAAGTTTCTAAAGTTATCTCGTCGCAGTCTGACTGCTGCTGCTCCTCCTACTGTTCCTGCTACTGCTCCACCTCCTCCACCTACTCAGCAGTATGCCATATCTTTTGAGGGCATACACCAGCACCTTTCAGATTTGTACGTCTCGATGACGGATATGGCTCGCGAGCGTGAGTTCTGCGATGTCATCCGTTATCAGACGATTGTAAATTCTTTAGCTGATCTTCGATTCGCCCAGACTGGACATTCTGCCGGTTCTATTCCAAGAGATCCAGCTTTCTCTGGTTACCGCTGTGAGGATAAGGCTGTTCATGCCTACTTTCAGCCCGGTACCGCATATGATTGGTACCATTCTGACTGTGCTCCTCGAGACTATGTCGGTGAGTTTTACACTGGCGCTCCTCCTCACCCTTCTGGAGTTGGTACCTCTGCAGCTGGTCCTTCTGGACATGCCGGTCATGATGCTGATGATGGTGATGATGAGGATATGTGATATGCTATCTGATGTTTGAGACTTAGACATTATCTACTGTATACTTGGAAATGCTCCGACATTCCAACTTTTTCTTTTTAGACTTTATTATCAGTATTTCTTTTGAGGACTTGTACTGGATATTTTTATGTCTCTTGGACATCACTTCATCTTTATGGATTTTGTAGTTTATCTTTCACATCAGTTTACTTATTTACTTAGCATCTTTATCTGCTTCTTTATTATAAACTGCCTGTGAAATAAGTCTATATTTTATTATTAAATGCCTGAGACAAATACATGCCTGTGATGTATTTCTAATTTCTTTAATATTTCCACCATTTATCATGATTATTTTCTTGTGTTTCTTCACTGTTTTTTATTTATGCATTGATTGCGGGGGAGTTTTTCTCTTTTGCAATTATTTTGCTAAGTGACAACGGGGGAGAAAATAAAGATCTAACATTTCTTTTGAGAAACTGCAGGACATGAACAATTTTTGATTATATTTCAAGCTTAAATGTTATATCATTCATAGTTTGTCAATTATCAAAATGGGGAAGATTGTTGGCCCATTGGTCATATGGTTAAACTGATTTTAATAATTGATCAAACTGTCTGGATATATGAAGCTAGTCAGGATATCTCGGACTCTTGGACATGATCAAGAATGGCTATCTACACAGTTCAAGACCGAAGCAATGTTTGCCTGTTCGAGTCTGTATTTCTTTGTGTAATGTATTTCTTATTTTATTGAGTCTAGGAATACGTTGTACACCGAGTCGTACTGGCAAATAGGCTATTCCAAAATGATTTCAAAATGTTTCTAAAATATCCTTAGTTTTAAAAAATATTTATATTAACAAAAGCGTCAAAAAGGTTTTCAAAAAGGTTTTCAAAAATCCCCAAAAACTATTTTTAAAAACCTAACCCAACCCTGACAGAACTCGACTAGAGTTCGGCCAGAGTTCGGTTAGTGGACGTTTTGATTTTTAAATTCTCTGGAACTTGGTCCTCCTGCAGTTGCGAATTTGACCGAGATTTTCTCATCGAGTTCTGCCCGAATTCTGCCCGAATTCTGCCCGAATTCTGCCTGAATTTTGTCTTTGGAATTCCTATAAATGGAGAAGGATTTCGATCAATTCAACTCACTCATTCACTTTCAATCTTCTATCTTCTAAAAAGCTTTCAGTCTTCAAAGAGTTTTCTCGAGCTTTAAATTTCAGATCCCAAGCCAGTTACAATCCTCTAGTCGATTTGCCAGTGCGGTACGGTCTAGAAGTTTCAGAATGATTATAATCAGAGGCTTGATAGAAGATTCAACTCTTTAAAATTGAAGTTGGACGAGTTCTTCGTATCAAAGCTCGCATTGTAGAAGTTGCAAGGACTTCGTAAGAAAACTTACGGTTTTGCCAATAGTGGATTCAACTGGTAGCAAGAGTTCTACCGACTGGATTAGTCAATATATATATATATATATATATATATATATATATATATATATATATATATATATATATATATATATATGATTGTGAGTGTGTGGTGTGTGTGGGAGAATATATATATATATATATATATATATATATATATATATATATATATATATATATATATATATATATATATATATATATATATATATTTGGAACAGATGGAGCTCCCCTTTCCCCCACTATCGTCAGCTCTCCTGACCGGCCCCTTCCGCCGCTAGTCGGCGGCCGGCGTCGACCACTTCCTGTCCTCTTCCCCCGCCATGGCCCCCCTTCCCCGGCTTTCCCCGGCGGCCCTTCTCCGGCGTCTCCCTTCCTACCTCGGGTCATCACCGGGCTCCCCGACGCCTCCTCCCCCACCTTAGCTCCTTCTCCGTCTGCCGCCCGCCGGCCCTCCCTCCCCTCCGCTCCTGCCTCCTCGTCCGGCCAGCCTCGTCCCCCTTCCCTTAGATCCTCCTCCGCCCCTTCCTCCTCCTTCGTCCCTCCCCCTGTCCTCCTGCATCCCTCGCTATCTCAGTTTCTGCCAGCGTCCTTGGCAGCTCCGCCACTCGCGGTCCGGCGAGACGTTCAGCCTCCCTCCCCGGATTCCTCTGCTGGTCCTCTCCCCTCCTCTGAGGTCGCAGCCGCCTCTGGTGCTCCAGCTCCAGGGCTAGTGCTGTGTCCTAGTTCCTCTGTTTCTCGCTCGGTGATTTTGAATTTCGAAATTCCGCCTGCTGGACTCGTCCCGAGCCCTGTGCTCCATGGGGGAGGCGCAGCCGGGGGCGCATGGCCCATCGATTCTTTAGGCGCATGGCCCCCCCACCCCTATCACTGGGGTGCATGGCCTCCTTCCTTCTCGGATGCTTGGCACATCCAGCCCTATGTGGGCGTATGGTCTCATCCAGCGTCTGCCTACTTCCCTCCAGCTACTTGGGCGCATGGTCCTCTCCTTCGTCTGCTGGCGGCGTATGGCCTCCCACTGCGTTGGGCGCATGGCCGCCAGGCGTTGTTGCTCAGCTCCCGGCCTCCGGAGCTCTGGTCGTCCTCGCCGAGGCCCACGCTCCTCTCAGTCCTCCGCCCTTGGAGGCGCTTGAACCCCCTAACCCGGCGCATAGCCCCCTCCACCAGCAACTGGAGGCGCATGGTATCCCTACCCTGGCGCATAACACTCCACCCCTTGCTGGCTGCCCGTCCAGCTTTGCGCCCTCGGTTATCGCGGCTCCCCTGTCGATGACCGTTGGCTCCTCGATCTTTCCTTCCCGCACCGCCCTCTCCGGGATCCCGGTCTCGGGCGTAGTCGCAGCCCCGGCTCATTCGGTCCCGGCCGACCTTTCCGGCCATGGCCCGTCCATGTGGGATCCTTTCTCTCCATCGGCGCCCTCTCTCCGGACGACGCTCCCCCGGCCCGGCCCTCTGATATCCGGCCGTTAGCCTTTATCATCCCTTCAGCTCCTGCTGCCTGCCCTTCGGTGGCCCCACAGCCTCCTGGCTCGTTGCCCTCCCCCAGCGAGGCCCCGGCCCTATCCACCCCTGGTGCCCCTAAGCCCTCCTTCGCTGACATGCTTCGGCCGGACCGCGCTATTTCGAAGGGTATCTTCGTTGCTGACATACCACTGCACGATATTGAGTATAATGAAGAATCCCAGATCCCAACGGTTCCTTTCTCGTCCTCGGAGCTTCCCTCTCTTTCTACCTCCTTCCCATATACTTTTATTCTCAAATTCTCCAACGGGTGTCCGAAGCTTGACCGGGTTAAGGAGGTTATCTCCAGCTGGCGGCTATCCGCTGCTTACCGTATTGCTCCCCTGGACCCCAGGCACTTGCTACTGTACCTCTCCTCCGAGCTCGACCACAAGTCTGTATGGTCCGAAAGGACCTGCAGGGTGGATTCCCACCTTATGAAGATCATCCGATGGTCCACGGACTTTAACACCAAGGAGGACTCCGCTTCGGTTGCAGCCTGGGTGACCCTACCGAATCTCTCCCTCATCTGCTTTATTCCAGCGGCCCTTAGACGGATCGCCAACTCTTTCGGGACGTATGTTGCTAGGCGGCAGAAACCAGCAACCTCTCAAAAGCCCACTATGCCAAAATATGTGTGGAACTTGATCTCTCCACCGAACCTCCCAACCACATCCCATTGAGCTCGGCGACCGGACGCACACCCAGCGTATAGTCTACGACAACCACATCATTTTTGCACACGTTGCCATCTCCGGGGACACCTTACAGAACACTGCATACGCCTTCACCCCAACTTGAGGAGGAACTCGGATCGGAAAGGAAAAGGGCATAAAGATAACAAGAACAACCAACCAATCAAGGAAGATCAGTCGAAGCACCTGTTGTTGCGGCAGAACTCCCATATCAGATTCAGGGACGGTAAAGGCTCGCCAGACAAGGTCTTCATATCCGACCCTACCCAAAATCAAAGCCCACCCCACTCCTCCTACCCCTCCATCTCCCTGTCCAACCAGTTCACGGCCCTGGACCAGGATGTCAATGACCTGGCCATCGAAGTCTTCGAAGACACAGCCGAACCTAGTCAGCCAAGCTCGGAGAAGGCCCTCCGAATGGCCGACGCAGCGGCCTCTCTCATAGTCATGGCAACATCACCAACCGAACCCTCGTCCGAGAACTATCCGACTGAGGAGGCCATCATAGCAGAAGCCCTAGCGATCCTAGGACCGGATCAGGTCATCAGAGGACAGAAGGTCATTGCCGCCGGATTCCTCATTCTATCAGCTGGAGATCTCGTTGGAGACGAGACAGAACCAGCAGACACCCTTACCATACCACCAGAAGAGGCCAACATGGACTCAACGGGCGAAAGAATAGAAACCTCCTAGATCACAGCCGCAGACTCCATCGCAGCTACCCATACGGTTACGAGGGCCTCCATAATAACAAAAACACAGGAAAGAAAGAAGCACCAGAGTCGTCGAATATATGTACCACATCCGCAACCAAGCGGATCAAAAACCCATCCACCGATAACATCAATGCTTAACATCCTATCTTGGAATGTTCGTGGCCTGGCTAACAAACCCACCAAGAGATGTTTAACCTGTCTCAGAAAACTTCACAAAATTGATATTTTGATTGTCATTGAACTATAGATCTCCCCCAAGAAAATAAAGTCCATTCAGCTACAGCTTGGATTCACCTCCGCTGTGGATGGCAACCACGACAATTGGATCCTCTACTCGAAGGACGTCAACATCGGCGTCATCAAAGATTCCAGGCAAGCCCTATCGTGCTGGATAGAACATCCTTTTCTTTCCAAACGTGCCATCATATCAGCGGTTCACGGCAGCTGTGATGTGGCAGAGCACAAACAACTATGGAACGACCTCCTCGATTTCTATATCAACCACATCAACCTCCCCTGGCTCTACATAGGGGATATCAATGTCGTCACATGCAGACAGGAGAAATCCGACGGCAGGCCGCCCCCCAAATGGCCATGCAAGACTTCAACAACTTCATCTTCAACGCCAACCTGCCTACGCTCCAATTCACTGGAAATGAGTTTACCTGGTGCAACATACAGGAAGGTGACCGATGGCAATACTTCCAACTTGATAGGGCTCTCACGAACAACCTTTGGCAAGGTATGGGGAGCACATCAGGTCTTTCTCATCTGAATGCTACAGAATTCGACCACGCGCCTCTCCTGGTTGACCTGAGGAGCACTTCCAATCATATTAAAAAGAACTTTCGGTTCCTAGACTTCTGGAGCGAACACCCACAATTCATATACGTGGTGGAAGAAGCCTGAAACCAAGCGGACTCCCCCGACCCGCTCCTCAGGGTGGCTTACAAGCTTAAAGCAAACAGAAAAGCTCTGACGACATGGAGTAAACAGGCATACGGTAACATTTTTTAGGAAGTTCGCGTCGCGAAAGACGACGTCACTCGTGCTAAGACCTTGTTCGTCAATGACAGGTCGCCTCAGGCTAGGACCGCCCTTAATCTTACTAAAGCTATCCTTAAATTCCGGCTGAAAGTCGAAACCAATTTTTGGAAACAAAAAGCGAGGCTCAGATGGGATAGTGAGGGAGGCAAAAACTCGGCCTACTTCCATGCATGCATCAACGGCCACAAATAGAAACTCACCCTCCATCAGATAAACAATGATGCAATTAACATCATCAGAAACCAATGAGGCATCCAAGAGACGGCCGCCAATTTTTACTTTCAGCTGTTCACCAAAGAGCGGGTTCACAGAGACAACTTGTTTCTAGCTGAAATCCCTCACCTCATCAACGAAGCTGATAACATCCAGTTGGACCTCCCTCCGTCCGAACAAGAAATGAAAGACGCATTCTGGGCCCTGGATGCCCACAGCGCCCCGGGACTAGATGGATTCTCAGGGGTCTTCTTTAGAGAGTGCTGGGACATTGTCAAAAAGGACATCCATGAAGCGGCTAAGGCCTTTTTTCAGGGAGCAACCCACCCTAAGGCCATATCATCAGCCAACCTTATTCTCATCCCGAAGAAGGATAACCCCGAAACCTTCTGTGACTTCCGGCCCATTAGTCTGTGCACCTTCACCAACAAGATCATGTCCAAGATCATCACTTCTCGCATGTCCGACTTGCTCCTCAAGATCATCTCCGAGGAACAAAGCAGCTTCGTCAGAGGCAGAAACATCCAGGATAACATCATGCTTGCTCAAGAGTTAATCACCTGCATGAAACATCCCGCAAGAGGTGGAAATATTTCGATCAAACTTGACATGGAAAAAGCCTATGACAGAGTTGTTAGCCCATTGGTCATATGGTCAAACTGATTTTAATAATTGATCAAACTCTGTCTGGATATATGAAGCTAATCAGGATGTATCGGACTCTTGGACATGACCAATAATGGCTATCGACACAGTTCAAGATCGAAGCGATGTTTGCCTGTTCAAGTCTGTATTTCTTTGAGCAATGTATTTTTCATTTTATTGAGTCTAGGAATACGTTATACACCGAGTCGTACTGGCAAATAGGCTATTCCAAAATGTTTTCAAAATGTCTTTTAAAATGTCCTTAGTTTTGAAAAACATTCTTATTAACAAAAGTTTCAAAAAGGTTTTCAAAAAGGTTTTCAAAAATCCCCAAAATCTATTTTTTAATACCTAACCTAACCCTGACAGAACTCGGCCAGAGTTCGGCCAGAGTTCGGTTGGTAGCCGTTTTGATTTTTGAATTCTCTGGAACTTGGTCCTCCTGCAGTTGCGGATTTGACCGAGATTTCCTCATCGAGTTCTGCCCGAATTCTGCCAGAATTCTGTCTTTGAAATTCCTATAAATAGAGAAGGATTTCGATCATTTCAACTCACTCATTCACTTTCAATCTTCTCTCTATCTAAAGCTTTCAGTCTTCCAAAGAGTTTTTTTCGAGCTTTAAATTTCAGATTCCAAGCCAATTACAATTCTCTAGTCGATTTGCCAGTACGGTGCGGTCTAGAAGTTTCTGAGAGATTGTAATCAGAAGGCTTGATTGAAGAATATATCTTCACAATTAAAGTTGGACGAGTTCTTCGTATCAAAGCTCGCATTGTAGAAGTTGTAAGGACTTCGTAAGAAAACTTGCGGTTTTGCCAATTGTGGTTTCAACTGGTAGCAAGAGTTCTACCGACTGGATTAGTCCTCAACAGAGAAAAACCAGTATACATCGCTGTCTTTGCGTTTGCTTTCTTATCTCTGCCTTTACATTACTTAGTTATGATTATTATTTTGTGATCTTGCTGCTAACATTTTTTAATTAGCAATATTTCGCTGCCAACTCTATTCACCCCCCCTCTAGAGTATTGTGCTTTATGATTTCGTTCCTACAATTGGTATCAGAGCGGGTGTTACAGGTAAAGCAAGGTAATATTGCAATTATTTATTTATTTAATTAATTGTTATATAGATCACAGCACAACACATGGCAACTGTGAAATTCACAAGTGAAGGCCAGGCCACAAACAGACCTCCACTGTTTGATGGTACGAACTATACCTATTGGAAAACACGGATGAGTTTCTTCTTGAAATCTCTTGACTTTGATTTATGGACTATTGTTATTGATGGCTATCAAAAGCCACCTCATATAAATATTGATGGAGTTTTAGTTGAAAAACCCCATAACAGATATACAGAGGAGGAAAAGAAAAAGGCCAGTCTTGACGCACGTGCTATTAACGATCTATTTTATACTTTAGACAGAACTGAATTTAACAGGGTGTCTATCTGCTCAACGGCTAATGAAGTATAGAAGCTTCTTGAAGTCACACATGAAGGCACAACTCAAGTCAAAGAATCAAAGGTCAGCAGACTTACTCAAGAGTATGAGGTGTTCAAGATGAAGCCCAACAAAACAGTTACTAAGATGTTCGAAAGATTCCTGGATATTATAAATCCTTTATCTTTCCTAGGCAAAGAATACAGTAACCATGAAAAGTTTCGCAAACTCCTGCGAGCACTTACCAAGAACTGGATTCCAAAGGCTACTACAAGCATTGAAGGTAACGAACTCACAACTATGTCTCTCGAAGTACTCATGGGTAAGCTACTCACTCATGAACTGGAGCTACAAGATTTTGAAGAGCCTGCACCAAAGGAGAAGATGATCGCTTTCAAGGCTCAGCACAGAAAAGCTGTTGAAGGTGATTCAGACATCAGTGAATCTGATGCTGAAGATCAAGCACTCCTAGCAAGAAAATTCAAAAGATTTATCAGATATGAGAAGAGAGCCAAAGAAAACAACAACAGTAACAACTGGTATCAAGATGATGCTGTCTGCTATGGCTGCAAGAAGAAGGGACACATGAAGAAGAATTGTCCTACAAACTCATCATCAAGCAAGAAGTGCAACAGGTATGAAAAAGGGAACCTAAAGAGATCAACATCTCGGAGATATGCCAACACCAGCATATGGCATGAAAGTGAAGCCAGCGACTCAGAAGATGAACAATCAGAAGACGATGCAAACGTATACTTTATGGCATCCGATCAGGTACCTACTGAACCTATAGTTGATACATATGATGACTTCACCTTTGAACAATTAGGAGATGCCTTCAGTGAACTATTAAGTGATTACAGGAAACTGCGTTGCAAATATCAGACCTCTAAGAAGGTGCTCAAAGAGTACAAAGGAGAAATAGGAAGACGTACCGACCTACTAGCTGAGGTTAGAAATAATGTTAGTGAGTCTGGTGAGCTTTCCTCTATTAAGCTCTTATTACACGAGACTACCAAGTCATCTAAAGAGAAAGACAAGGTTATTGACCAACTGAAAGAAGAACTTTCCAAAGAGAAGAAAAGTCTTCAAAGTGCACAAATCAGAGTGGAAACACTCACTTCTGATTATACTAAGTTGTATGACACTTCCAAAAGATTGGAAATTAGGTTAGGAAAACATCCTGAGACTGCTGCTTCCTTCCCTAACATGTGTCACTTACCAAAAAATCGGAACATTACCAAGCCAAATACTGTCAGACCTAACCATATCAAACCTTTACCCCAAAAGGTTAAGCCCAAACAGGATTATAGGTATGCTTTCTTCTATACTAGAAAACATAAACCTACCAACCATGCACACCACTCAGCTTTCAACACTCGACATGCACAATGTTATTATTGTGACCTCATTGGTCATATTTCATCTGCATGTAGAATCAGAAAGCTTGTTGATTTACATATTTATGCTTGGATACCAAAGGCTAACATTTCAGGACCCTACAAGAAATGGGTACCAAAAGTTTCATCTGCAAACTATTTTGTAGGTGGAACACCTTTCACATGCTAGAAGCAAATGGATCCTCGACAACGGTTGTTCACGGCATATGACCGGTGATGCTACACTATTTGCAACACTGTCGAAGAAGAAGAAGGAAGGCTATGTCTCCTTCGGTAATAACTTGAAAGGGTATATTATTGGTATCGGTGATGTTGGTAAGTCTCCCTATCTTGTGATTAAGGATGTCTGTCTGGTTACTGAGTTGAAACATAATCTACTCAGCGTAAGTCATCTAACTGATCATGGTTATGGCATCAACTTTGGCAAAGACAAATGTACTATAGTTGATAGCTCAACTGGTAGTGCTATCTTTGAAGGTATCAGGGAAGACAACATATATGTTTTCTATTTGTTGGAAGAAACTAACATTTCAGGTAGATGCTTAATGGCTAAAAGTGATGAGAGTCATCTGTGGCATATGAGACTCGGTCACGCAAATATGGATACAATCTCAAGATTATCCACAAAGAAGCTAGTACGCGATTTACCGGACATAACATTCAAAAAAGATTCGGTATGCAGCCAATATGAAAAGAACAAAGCTACCAGATCCACATTCAAGTCAGTAAACACAGTATGTACAACTAGACCTCTACAATTGCTTCATATGGACTTATTTGGTCCTAGCAGAGTTGCTAGTCTCGGAGGTAAGCTTTATGCTTTTGTAATTATAGATGATTTCTCTAGATACACGTGGGTATACTTTTTGACACGCAAAGAATGATGCAGTATTCGAATTTGTCGCCTTTTGCAAGAAAGTACAGAATGAAAAAGGTTACATGATCACTTGTATTAGAAGCGATCATGGTGGCGAATTCGAGAATACAGAGTTTGAGCAATTTTGTGACACACACGGTTTTATACACGAGTTCTTCTGCCCTAGGACTCCACAACAAAATGGAGTTGTGGAACGTAAAAACAGAACTCTATCCAAAATGGCCAGAGTAATGTTAAACCAGTTTAGTCTACCCAAATATTTCTGGGTTGAAGCTGTCAATACAGCTTGTTTTGTTCTCAATAGAGTTCTAATTCGACCCAAATCGAAGAAGACTCCGTTTGAGTTATGGTTTGATAGAATTCCATCAGTTTCATATTTTAGAATATTTGGTTGTAAATGCTTTATTCTTAATACAAAAGACAATTTGGAAAAGTTTGACGAAAAGGCCGATGAAGGTATATTTTTAGGTTATGCGGCCAAGAGCAAAGGATACAGAGTCTTCAACAAACGAACCATGATCATCGAAGAGTCGATCAACGTCACTTTTGTTGAACTGAATCAAATGACTATCAATGATAATGACGAAGATCCAACTGTACCAAGCTCAACAACAGCTGATTTTCAAGCAAGTTCGTCACTGGCTGATCCTCCTAGAGAAGATCCAGGAACCATCTACTTTCAGAGTCTGCCGAAACGATTAAAATTTACAGCTGATCATCCAAAGGATTTGGTAATTGGTGATATTACCAAAGGTGTAAGTACTCGTACATCTAGTAGAGATATTGTTTCTAGTGTTACTTTTATTTCACAGCTAGAACCCAAAACTATTGATGAAGCATGTAGTGATAGTTTTTGGATAGATATTATGCAAGAGGAATTAAACCAATTTGAACGGAATCAAGTTTGGGAACTTTTTCCCAAGCCTATTGATCATCCGGTCATTGGCATCCGTTGGGTATTCCGAAATAAACTGAATGAGAATGGTTTAGTGACTCGTAATAAGGCTCGACTCGTAGCTCAAGGATATAATCAGGAAGAAGGTATCGACTACGATAAGACTTATGCCCCAGTTGCGAGATTAGAATCCATTCGCATGTTATATGTATTTGCATGTTTTCATAATTTCAAATTATTTCAAATGGATGCCAAGAGTGCATTTTTAAATGGTTTTATTAAAGAAGAAGTTTTTGTAGCACAACCTCTAGGTTTCACAGATTTTAAAAACCCTGATCGTCTAAGCTCTTTTCTACTTGACAACGGTTTTTCAAAAGGCAAGGTTGACACTACACTTTTTATTAAGTCCTTTAATGGTAAGCTTCTGTTAATACAAGTCTATGTTGATGATATCATATTTGGATCTACTGATGAATTTCTGTGTCAAGAATTTTCTAAGTGTATGCAGAATGAGTTTGAGATGAGCATGATGGGAGAGCTGAAATTCTTTTTCGGACTGCAAATCAAACAAACTGACAATGGGACGTTCATAAATCAAGCCAAGTACATAAAAGATTTGCTAAAGAAATTTGATCTGGACAATGTCAAACCTATTGGCACTCCGATGGCAACTTCAACAAAGCTTGATACTGATGAACAAGGCAAGCCAGTCGACATACGTAAGTATCGAGGTATGATCGGTAGTTTACTTTATTTAACTGCTAGTCGTCCAGATATTATGTTTAGTGTTTGCCTGTGAGCACGTTTTCAAGCTAATCCAAAGAAATCACATCTATGCACAGTTAAGCGTATCTTTCGATACCTTAAGGGCACTTCTTCTGTTAGCTTATGGTATCCCAAAACTAAGTCCTTTGACCTTATTGGTTATTCGGATACAGATTTTGCTGGATACAAAGTTGATTGAAAAAGTTCAAGTGGCACATGTCATTTCTTAGGCAAGGCTTTAGTCTCATTGTTTAGTAAAAAGCAAAATTCTGTTGCCCTATCAACAATAGAGGCTGAGTATATCGCCGCAGGACGTTGTTGTGCTCAGATTTTATGGATGAAACAAACCTTGGAAGACTATAATTTATTTTATACACATATTTCCATTTTCTGTGATAACACAAGCACTATTAATTTGACTAAGAATCCTGTATGTCATTTTCGCACAAAACATATCGAGATTCGACATCATTTTCTTATAGTTCATCATCAAAATGGAGATATTAACCTTGTGTACATAGATACTGAGAATCAATTAGCTGACATTTTCACAAAACCTCTAGCAGAAGATCGTTTCAATTATTTACGTCGAAAATTAGGAATTTTGGACATCAATAATGTTAATTAATTTTATCTTATGATTTTATTTCAATATGCAAAAACTGTGTTAGAGGCAAGCCAATAAAGAGTCTGTCTGTCACCATAACTACGGTTGAAGCGAAGTGGTACTTAAGAGTTCTCCGGTGAACCTCCGCCAGCTAGGACAGTACTCCTACAGCTAATCTGAAACAGTCGCTGTATAAAGAAATTTAATTTATAAAATAACATTAATTATATTATTTTAATGTCAAAATTACTAATCTTTGAATTAAATATTTGAAATGAGCCAATGAAAAAGAAAGTATTTCAAACCAAACCCAGACGAATTCGGCCAGACTTCGGACCGAATTCGGCCCGAATTCGATTGAAGGTATCAGGTTATATAACCAGAACCCGAGAGCCTTTCTTCTTCATTGCTTCTAAACTTCATCAAACAGCACAGCAGCCGTGCGAGAGAACCCCCTAACCCTAGTTCTTCACTACCCCTTCTCTTCCAATCCAAGTGGTAAAATCAATCCAAACTTTGGATTCGTGCGGAGTTCGTCGTTCTCTACAACATACTCAAATTTTGAGAGATATAACTCCTTATTTCCTCTCCTTTCAATTTCGTGCTATTTAATTTTATTGCACAAATGGCACCTAAGGGATTTAACCCCTTTAAGAGGAAGAAGACAACCAACCCAAGTGAGGAAGGTTCATCTTCGAATCCACCTACGGATTTCCTCTTTTCGCCAGTCCAATCTAGCGATGGCACGTTCGACGGGTTTTACTTTCAAACCCTAGATCAAGCCCTACTGTGGTATGGAGATTTTTCTATGAGATCCATATGCACAGGCGCTTCCATCAAGTGGACTGTATTTCCAGAACACCGACCTTTATTTGAGGCATTAGGGTTAGAATATTTTGTTAAACTTTGTTTCCACGTAGCAACTAATGCCATTAGACTGTTCTACTGCAATATCATATTAAATATTTTTGATGTAAGCACTCGTGTTGAAGGATTAGATATCAATTTCAATGATGTTATCTTAACGAAAATCCTTGGTATTCCCAACGAAGGTGAACCGCTTGTTGATATCACTGAATTTGATTTCCCCGACGGTACGACACTTACTAGTTTCAAAGCAGAACTCTGTGCACCTGATCGAGTTCGCTCTGGAAAGTTCAAGACAAACAACCTGAACTTGTTTAATTATGAATTGCACCGTATCATTTACTCCACTCTCCTTCCGAAATCTACTTCGAAGGATGATGTCACGTCTCTTGAATTATCTGCTATGTATCACATTCTTAAGGGGATTCTATTTTCTGCCCTTAAGACCATTATTCAGATGATGGGACGATGTCGTACAAGAGATAGAAATCTCTCTTATGCGATGCTTCTCCCACGCATCTTCCAGCATTTCAATATTGATTTATCTACTTGTACTCAAGACCCTGAGCCCAAGTTTCTCAAGTTATCTCGTCGCAGTATGACTGCTGCTGCTTCTCCTACTGCTCATGCTACTGCTCCACCTCCTCCACCTACTCAGCAGGGGCCAATATCGGGGAGAGGAAGATGCTAGGCCCAGAAATGATTGTTCAGACAGTAGAAATGGTTAAAGAAATTAGAGAGCGACTTCGACTTGCGCAGGATCGGCATCGTCATTGGACGGACCAGCATCGTAGGCCGCTAGAGTTTTCTGTTGGGGACCACGTGTTCCTGCGGATCTCACCTACTCGTGGGGTTATTAGATTTGGCGTTCGCGGGAAGTTGAGTCCGAGATACGTGGGCCCGTTTGTTATCCTCGATCGGATAGGCAATGTTGCTTATCGTTTATCCCTTCCACCTTCGTTACGAGAGGTGCATGATGTGTTCCATGTATCTCAATTACGAAGGTATGTATCGGACCCAAGCCATATCCTTGATCATTCTGAGCTGGTTGTTGGTACCAACTTGTCTTACGAGGAGCAGCCTGTGTCCATTTTGTACCGAAGAGAGAAGATACTCAAGAACCGAATAATTAGCCTTGTCCGGGTTGCTTGGGGTCATCACTCTTTAGGAGAGTCAACGTGGGAACGTGAGGATGATATCCGATCACGGTATCCACACGTGTTTGACTCACAAGGTATATTTCTTCCTGTATACCTTAATTGTCTTAACTCCTCATGCTTGTCACCTTATGAGTGGAATTGCTTGTTATCGTCAATAGTTAAACAGAGATATGTTACTTTCTATTAGCATTATGAAATAATTGCTTACTCAATTGCTTATGCTTGGATTAGTTAGCTTTGATGTTTCTATCCTGCTCAGATTTGAAATTTCGAGGACAAAATTTTTCTAAGGAGGGTAGAGATGTCACTTCCCGTTCCCAAGAATACGTATTTTTATTGCATATACTATTAGGATGTATTTATTTTATATTCGTCATGTACTGCTCTGTATTTAAATTCCTTTAAATTCATGTTAATTAATTTTCTGCGATTTTATTTCTGTATTTGACTTCCTGCTCTTATACCCTGCTTTAGCTTTGCTTTAGGATCGGTTTAGATTGGCTTATTCATGTGGTTTATCATGAACCGAACCAAACCCCCACCTACCACCACCCCTTCCATTTAAATCCCATCTCCTTTCTCTCTCTTCATTACTTCACCATTACTCTTCTTCTTCTTCCTCATAACTCTTTCACCAACCTAGGAGAACTAGGCAAGTGCCAACTTGCTTCTTGATGGATCTCCATTTTTATTGTTCCATCATCTTCCTTATTTGATTCTAAGTCTCTTTAGTACTTGACATTTTCGATTTCCATGGCTTATTTATTGTAGATCTAAGTTTATTGTATTTTCGGATTTTTTAGGTTTTAATCTAGTAAACTTTGTTATCTCCAAGTTTTGATGGTTCCATGTTGTAGAGAATTTCGTTCTACCCCATTTTGACCTATGGAAGTTCAGATTTGGACTTAGAATGAAGGGATTAGAGAGCTTGGAAGCAATGGCTTCTGATGGTTCTTCCTCTCGGACAAATGAAGAAGAAGAACAGTCCCCTAGCCGCATGGGCATTCTAGCCGCATGGGCATGGACATTCCAGCTGCATGAGTTCATTTGTTTGAGCCGCATGAGACTGATTCCAATCACAGCCGCATGGGCTTAGTTAGCCGCATGAGACTTATCTGCCGCATGAGTTCTTAGCTAGCCGCATATGCATTCGGTCCCGCAGCCGCATGGCGCTGCATGACTTCTCAACCGCATATAGGATTGCACTTATTCTAACCGCATGTAATTAGTTTTTCCTTAGCCGCATATAGGCCTGTCCCATGTTCAGCCGCATGGGCGCATGTCATTTCGAACCGCATGGGCGCATGTCATTTCGAGCCGCAGGGGCGCATGTCCTTTTGAGCCGCATATGGTTTGCTATTCCCCCCAGCCGTATGGAATTTCTTTTGGCCGCCTGGCCGCATGTTAGCCGTAGCTGCATGAGACTGCAACTTTTTTCAGCCGCATGGCTTGGGCATTGCTGAACCGCATGGGACTATTTCAAATCCCGGCCGCTTAGGCGGATGTTGTCCTAGCTGCTTAGACGCGTGTGGTCCTAGCCGTATAGGTGTATGTTGCCCCGGCCGCATGAATTTAAGCTTCCTTAGCCGCATGATTTTCTGGTCGTATGAACTCTGATTCTAAAGCCTTTTGACTGATCCTTGTTCCAAATTGACATTGATTGACATTGATTAATTACCTTGACTTTTATTAATATTAATTATTATCTTGACATTATAATATGATAGTTGGTTATCTCGATTAATAATTGATCATGTATTCCTAGTTGGAACTAAGAGGCTGGCTAGTCGTCTTATTGGATTGAATGAATGAGACACGTTCATATTAACTATGAACTATTATAATCGATTGGCCGATCCCGAATATTGACATACAGGCACACATGTAGGCTTCAATTTATTTATTTATTTATTTTCTACAAAAGAAGCATGTGTACTTTATGGTCAAGGCATGATTATTTCGGAGTTAGTTTGGATTGTTGCATTACGCTATGTAAGACCTACAACCTAACCGTACGGGCATCGTTGTAGAGTTGTGCATATCGTATCCCGTACGAAAGTACTCATTCTGAATGACCATGATCCACGGCATGAGATTTCACTCAACGTAGAGACTATTAAGTTAAATAAAATAATGATCGCATGAAGAGAATGGATTCTCGAGTTCTTACATGGCAGCCCTCTTGGCACTAGTAGTGCCCGACAGGCCGGTTGGTCCCTACAGATACTGCAAATTTGCCATACGGGCAGGAAGCGGTATCTGGTTATATTATCTATTATATATTGTATATTGATGACGGGCGTCCCGCTGGGACTCGTCTAATTCATGATTGGCGCAATTGATTGACTGGGTAAACTAGCCTTGCTTGAACATAGTAAGAACTGAGGAATCCTTTATTACATATATCCAGGATAACTTGGAAATTACAGTAGCAAGCCGTAGTAGTTGAATGGCCGTTTAAATTGATTTGTTTGTATACTGTATCTACTCTGTTACCTAACTGAGATGATCAGAATGTCAGGACATGACGGGCCAACTTCTGTCCTTGTTTGGTTGGGAGGTTGGTTCGAAGTATCGTGATGTTATGTGAATCCCAGTGGCAAGCATAGATCTATTATTATATTCTTTTATTTACTGGTTTCATCCTTCATATCGTGCTTCCTTGCGGTACTTGCTATTAGAGGTCTAACCTCTCTGGTTTTGCATGGCCAGATTTAGAGCCGGTCCCCGAGGATCCAGCTTACTTCCACCTCCAAGATGGTCAATACTAGAGGAATGATCGCAGGAGGACTCGAGTGGATTCTTTACTTCACCGCTTGTTTTATTATTTACTTTATACTTTGCCGTTTGGCACCGACATGTTAGTCGGATCGTCTTGTACCTACTTTTACATAATTGTAACTAAGTCAGGCTGCAGCTGATAACAATTGTGTATACTTTTGCTACATCAATCTGGCTATATTTTGTAAAGCCAGATATCAAGAACATTTTGACAGCGTTTGGGACGCCTTACTGCTTTATCTTACATGTTCTCTATTTCTGTTCCTTGTTTGAATGATTGAGACAATAGATGTGAAGTGACCATAGTGAGACTTTCATGTAGTATGCACCCCTCGTCTGGTTAGACAACATTGATCGTATTATACGGTATTCATCTACCCGTAATACGTAGCTGGCTGAGTCATTCTCCCGCTCTCCAGTATTCTGGTTCTGGGGCGTGACAGGGCACCTCTGTAGCTGGTCCTTCTGGACATGCTGGTCATGCTGACGATGATGATGATGATGATGAGGATATGTGATATGTTATCTGATTTTTGAGACTTAGACATTATCTACTGTATACTTGGAAATGCTCCGACATTCCAAGTTTTTCTTTTCTAGACATTATTATCAGTATTTCTTTTGAGGACTTGTACTGGATTATTTTTATGTCTTTTGGACATCATTTCATCTTTGTGGATTTCGTAGTTTATGGTTCACAGCAGTTTAATTACTTAGAATCTTTTTCTGCTTTAATAACTGCCTGTGAAATAATTCTTTAAACTGCCTGAGTACAAATACATGCCTGTGATGTCATTCTATTTCTTTATATATATATTTTCTACCATTTATCATGATTATTTTCTTGTGTTTCTTCATTGTTTGTTATTTATGCACTGATTGCGGGAGAGTTTTTCTCTTTTGTAATTATTTTGCTAAATGACAACAGGGGAGAAAAATAAAGATCTAACATTCTTTTGAGAAAATGCAGGACATGAACAATTTTTGATTTTATTTCAAGCTTAAATGTTATATCATTCATAGTTTGTCAATTATCAAAATGGGAGAGATTGTTGGCCCATTGGTCATATGGTCAAACTGATTTTAATAATTGATCAAACTCTGTCTGGATATGAAGCTAATCAGGATGTATCCGACTCTTGGACATGATCAATAATGGCTATCTACATAGTTCAAGATCGAAGCGATGTTTGCCTGTTCGAGTCTGTATTTCTTTGAGCAATGTATTTTTTATTTTATTGAGTCTAGGAATACGTTGTACACCGAGTCGCACTGGCAAATAGGCTATTCCAAAATATTTTCAAAATGTCTTTTAAAATGTCCTTAGTTTTGAAAAACATCCTTATTAACAAAAGTTTCAAAAAGGTTTTCAAAAAGGTTTTCAAAAATCCCCGAAATCTATTTTTTTTAATACCTAACCTAACCCTGACAGAACTCGGCCAGAGTTCGGTTGGTAGCCGTTTTGATTTTTGAATTCTCTGGAACTTGGTCCTCCTGCAGTTGCGAATTTGACCGAGATTTTCTCATCGAGTTCTGCCCGAATTCTGCCCAAATTCTGCCAGAATTTTGTCTTTGGAATTTCTATAAATAGAGAAAGATTTCATCATTTCAACTCACTCATTCACTTTCAATCTTCTCTCTATCTAAAGCTTTTAGTCTTCCAAAGGGTTTTTCTCGAGCTTTAAATTTTAGATCCCAAGCCAATTACAATTCTCTAGTCGATTTGCCAGTGCGGTGCGGTCTAGTAGTTTCTGAGAGATTGTAATCAGAAGGCTTGATTGAAGAATACCTCTTCACAATGAAGTTGGACGAGTTCTTCGTATCAAAGCTCGCGTTGCAGAAGTTGCAAGGACTTCGTAAGAAAACTTGCGGTTTTGTCTATAGTGGATTCAACGGGTAGCTAGAGTTCTACCGACTGGATTAGTCCTCAATAGAGGGAAACCACTATACATCGCTGTCTTTGCGTTTGCTTTCTTATCTCTGCCTTTACATTACTTAGTTGTGATTATTATTCTGTGATCTTGCTGGTAACATTTTTTAATTAGCAATATTCCGCTGCCAACTCTATTCACCCCCTAGAGTATTATGCTTTACGATTTCATTCCTACAACAGTGGACTGGCAATTCATGATTTGAGTCCTCAGGGGATTCGGCTTTTCGAAATCGTGGACCAATATCATCTGGAGATCGATCAGCAACTCCTGGTTATCCACAGTTATCAACGGCCAAGCCGACAGATTCTTCAAATCTAGTCGCAGAGTCAGGCAAGGAGACCCTTTATCATCCACCATATTCATCATCACGACAGATGCATTGAGTAGAAATCTGAACAAGATGACCAAAACTCCGAACTTCCAGTACTTTCATACTGCCAGTGGCTGCCCGATAGTCACCCACCTCGCCTATGCTGATGACATCTTCATCTTCACCTTCGGGGATGTAGGGTCGGTGGATGTGGTCCACAACACATTGCAAAGATACGCCTCTTTCTCCGGCCAGAAGGTCAACCCCATGAAGAGTGTCATCTACGCCCACCATAATATTAAGAGCGAGAGCGCGACCAGTCTCTCCAACACACTACAAGAAAATAGGGCTTTTCCGACGTTTTTTATCCCGACGTTTATGGGAACGTCGGCTTATGCGTGATACACCGACGTTCTACAAAAAACGTTTGAAAATACCAATGTTTGCTCTTAAACGTCAAGGATTATCGACTTTTTTTTCTCGACGTTTATGTTTTAGTCGTCTTAGATAAGCAAATACCGACCTTATACATTAAACGTTGTGAAATATCGACATTTATTTTTCAACGTTTATGACAAAGTTGGTTTAGGCATGATATACCGATGTTCTGTTATAAACGTTGAAAAATATCATCATTTCTTTGTAAAGGTTGAGAATTATCGATGTTTATTTTGTGGCATTTATGATAAACTAGGTTAATTTTATAATTTTTTTCAACTTTCCCTCCTCATTTTCACCCAAAAAAATGTTGTATACGAAAAAATTTCATCTCCCCATGTTCTCTACAAACTCTTCCTCCTCATATAGCCCAATCCCAAATTAAACCCTTATCCCCAAATCCTACAGACCCTTTCTTGTCGTACTGGTCTCTATCTCTTCTACATCGTCACCACCATCGATCCCCATGAAACCCTAGAAACACCACCAGTTGACCCATGGAAAAGCTGAAGAGCTTCGGCCAGAAGTTCACCAAGGGGTCCCAAGGCGGCTGGAACTAATATATAAGGAGTTCTTCGACCTCGTAAAGTTCATGGTGAGTCCTAGTCTAAGACCGAGGAGGACCGTATCATCCTCCGTGAGGTCGACTTCCTTCGTAGTGGCATCCTCGGCCCCGATACCCCCCATTAAAAAATGGGGTTCCTCATCCGCCTCATCTACGTCGAGAAGCTCGGCCACGATGCCTCTTTCGGGTACATCCATGCCATCAAGATGGCTCACGACGCCCCCGTCCCCCCTAAGTGGACGAGTCAAGTGGACGAGGATATCCAGCATCATTGCTTTAGATCTTTATGGATTCATTTTTTAGTCCCTTCTCTTATTACTTCTTTAGGGTTTCAGTTTTTTAATTTTAAGTTTAAACTACAAAATCTTGAACCCTCTTTAGCTTGGAGTATTGCGCATTTGAGATTGTGATGTTGCTGGCTGGATTGATACCAAGCTTTGAGAATAGTACTTCACTTTTTACAACATTATAGGTATGACTCATTGTTTATCTTCTAAATATGGCTTCAATTGAGTGCCAATGCTAGAAGTTCTAAACTGAGACTTGCAGAAAAACTAGTGTCAATACAGAAGGCTGTTGGGCTTGTTGTAATTATTCTTTGTTCTGAGTGTGGGCTGCATTAATGTTGGACAACACTTGTCTATCAAACGAGATGGGTGCTAGAAACTAAGAAGGATGAGAATGTTATAACCGTGACACTAAACTTTCTTTGCTCTGACTTTTGTGGTGTTATTAGCACTCAGTCACAACATTTGGGCCAACTCTTTCACCAGAAATGCTAAAATTATCGAAGAATTTGCTTCCACAACTCCTTCTCACTTTCTATATTGTTGGACTTGTCCCAGGGAGTTTTATTAGGTTGAGGGTAAAGCAACATTTCTTATTTAATTGAGATACTTTTTGAATATTGATTCCTTCCAACTCTACATATGCATCTTCTAAGAAGTTAAAAAAAAATTGTCGAGTTTTTGAGATGATTAGCTTGTCCAAATAGAATTTAGTTAGAAATGTAATGATTAAACCTTACATCTGTTAGTTAGGCATTTGTATTAATAATTCATATTAGTTACTTAGAAAAGAAAGGATTGAATCTTGTATTTGTTTGTCCATAACTAAGGTTTATGATTCTTAATAAGTGATATGCAGGCGTGGCAAGAGGATCTGGATGGCGGCACTTGGCAGCTCGGAATAATTTAGTTGTCTTCTACTTGATCGGCATGCCATTTGCTCCTCTTTAGGTTTAACTTGGGACTTCAAAATAAGGTGAGTAGCTTCATTTTGATTTGCTTCATCATATGGCTGTCATAGAGATATATTTTACCTGATAACCTATCCACTATATCCCTTATCTTGATATAGTTGTCAGTTGTGATGAAGGACTTTTTAATTGAGTAATTTTGACATTGTAGTTGACGTACTTTAAGGGTAATTGCATGGTATAAATTTACATGAAAACCAAAAAGTGTCATTTTTGACTTTTTAGGACTTTTTTTTTGAAACATGAAATATCTAAGCATCAAGACTCTCGAATTTCACTCCACCTCACCAGAAGATCATGAGTTTGAACAAACTGAGAAAATTTGAACTGCCTTCAATGTCCCGGATAGGCATTTCCTATAAATACTGAACACTTCCTATATACCTGGTATCATCTAAGCTCTAATTCTTAGCAGGATTCACCTATCTTACCATGATTTCAGGAACTGAAGAAACAATTAGTTCACTTGATGTATCAGAGCAATTATCGAAGGACAACTTGGCAAGGTCCTTTTTACTTATTGCTCCCTTTTATTACCTAGAGCCATTAGAAAGTTCATGTCTAGGTTATTCACATTTTTGCAATTATGTTAACTTGATGTTAACAACCGAAAAAACTCTATACTGTGCATTGCCTTAGATCAATTATATCTTTTAGATGAAGTTTATGCCGAGATAATATTACAACCATTGAGCCCTGTAAGAAACAATATCCTTGTTCTTTTGACCTATATATGTTTGCGGTGATCTATATCTTCCTTAATGACGTTCATATGGGAATGGAGGTTTCAGAAACTACATTCACAAACTCTCTTAGAAGGTATATTTGGTATGTCTTTAATGGAATGGCGGTTTCAGAAAGCACAGTACTCTGCTCTGCTGCTTCTCCAAATGGCACTTCCCAACTAAAGGAGTGCTATAGTGCTATTACTTTACTAGTTAGCACTTAGCATTATATTCACGTAGATAAATGCAATTTCCTATAGCAAATTGTTACCTCTTCCTCTAGACTCTTTACAGAGCAGAAATTGGAAGGTGCTCTTGGTCGCATGAACTTAAATTGCACAACAAAAATATGTACACTACCTAGCTATCTACTATACGGTAGTTTAGACTATATGGCATGGTCCTCTTTTTCTCAACCTTGGCTAGAAATTTGATACTGATATTTGCTGGGATCTCCTTGATCCTAACGTTCGTCCCATAAAAGTAGCACATATGTAGAAGGTTGGCGGCAGTTCATCCACGGTTCATAAAAACTGTAATTCATATATATGGAGACCAAAATTTGAACAAAATTATATTAAACAAAAACAATTACACAATCAGACTACGAAGACAACATGAGCTAGAAGTGAACAAAAAGAGAGCTAGAAGCCTAGGATATGTGATGCAAATTTTCTATCAGGTTGACCTTTCATAACTATTTAATTTGACCAACAATATGATTTTGTAAACTACACAAAATTTATTGACAAAGATATCCCGTTTGGTTTACTGTAATGTAATCGTAATCGTAATCGCAATGTAATCAAATAAAAATATTTTGATGCAATTATCTAGCTAGATATATGTTGTTGTTTAGAAGTTTAACTTTTGATTTTTTCCAGATATTTCGCTATTAATAAAGCCATGTGCTGATTTGAATAGTACCATATTTGTATCTTATGGAACAGCAGAGTATGTTTAACTGACATTAAGTTTATTTCTGACAGACAAGTGCAGGTGCTGTAATAATGACGGAAGTCGTCTTCTGGGACCTTCTAGTACCTTTGCTATCTATTAAACATTTTAACTTGAGCACGGTAAGTAGGCTTAATCTCGTGCTGTCTGATTTGTCCAGTATATGTATCTTGGTTCCCTTGCAAATTAAATTGTTTGTGTTTTTGGTTTGCATACCAGTGATGTTCTATATGTTTTTTTTTCTGCCTCATTGTCCATAAGATCCCCCATCCTAGGATGATAATCTTGTGTTATCTTATCATGAATTATATTGTCAACTGCAGGATATCCAATATATTCTTACGAGAATTTGTGAAATTTATTTTGATAAAGGGTTGTTGAATCATTTTCAGAGATTCTAAAAGGTATGTGCTGTTATTTCGATAAGGCGTTGCTAGCAATGCTTTTGTATAAGAAGGAACGCCAACAGTCTCATGAAGCAGTTGGCGACAATGTCTCCCCTTCAACTATCTATGGTGCTGAGCATCTATTGTGACTTTTCGGTATGCATAGGGACTCATGCAGTCCTTTATTCAATAGATATTAAGTTCTTATTTTAGTATTTCTACAATTAAATGTGAAACACATCTTTGGACTTTGGCATTTTACTTAAGTAAAACAGCGGACTCACTAGCTACAGCCTCTTATAACATTTTTTACTGCATTCAATTTGTGGTCAAAATATGTCTCTTGCTTGAATGTTGTCAGTTCCAGTATGTAGACAATGATGTATGTGCAATCATGAACTTTATGGGGAGTGTCTAACAGAAGAGCCCGTGGATTACTTCATGAAACCATTTACAGACAAAAGTATATACGTTATATTTTACACAATTATGTTTTTAAGGAGCTCGTTGTTCTTAAATGCGTATATAAAAGTTTCTGGAATGTATATTAATTTACCTAAACTGTAGTTGTATATGCAACTTGTTTACTTCTTTAATTTGCTATTGAGATCAGCCATAATTGTTATATTCTCTGTACTTATAATTTGTATTAATGCCCTTTCATTTTTTAACTTTACAGATCAAAGTTTCTAATTATGCACTTATTAGTGCATTCATGAAAGAGCTGGAGCCAGATTCTCTTGTGGCACAGGTTTTATTTTCTTACCGAGTACAATTCCCATCTCTTATGGCACAGGTTTTATTCTCTTGTGGCACAGGTTTTATATATGCCTATACTCCCTCTTTCGGAATAGTGGAACAGTTAGGGAAGATGTTAGTGTGAATGTCTATCTTACATATGTACATTTTCTTTTATACTTATGTAATATACTTCTCTAAGTATTCTTCAAAGTGAATACGAGTAGGCAGGATGGGGGTGGTATATTGCATGGACGCAAAATGGCATGATATTGACATGGCCTCTATTTTTGTGTTTCCTAGTGTATTTTTAGAGTGCTTGTATCATATCAAACACGGGTCAGACATGGACTGATTTTTCGAGTTTTTATGCTTCATAGGTCAGGAGGGATTCACTTTGAAGCATGGGCACTCCAAAGTAGCAGTGTACATGCCATACACGTATTGGACACCAGTCACACGACACATTCTAAAGTATGCTAGGACACAAAATTTGTTGCCTTATCTGTCACATTGTCCATTTTGTTTTGTCTATTCATGGTCTTTCAACATAGCTTTCGAAAGGAGATTATTTGTGAGATTGCTCATATATTGTTAAGTGAGTGAGTGCAGAGGCTTCTTGTATTGAGATATTAAGGTTTTATTTTTATTAAGTA